>JBBGZY010002844.1:0-138486 GCA_037952925.1 Lithobates clamitans
GCTTAGGAAAAGGGAAGGGGGGCAGGAAAAGTAAGGAAGGAGAGAGGGGGAAAAGTAAGTAGAGAGAAGAGAAGGAGGAGAAAGGAGAGAAAAATAAGAAGATGGGGGGAGGGGGAGAGAAGCGGGGAAAATGAGGACAAGGGGAGATGAGAAGCAAAATGAGGGGAGGGGGGCAGAGGAGAGTATAGGAAAAAAAGGGAGGGGGGGGGCAGAAAAAGTAAGGGGGGAGCAAATAGAGAGGAGGGAAGAAGGAGAGAGGAGAGGACAAATAAGAATAGGAGATTGGGGGGGGGGGGGTAAAATGAGGGAAGGGGAGAGGAGAAAGGGTAGAGGAATAAGGAAACAGAAAGGAAAAAATAAAAACTGAAGGTAAAGAAACAAGAATGTGGTGAGAAAGGTAGAAGACATTGACATTTTGGAAGGAAAGGAGTGTGAGAGGCAGGAAGGAAGAAAGGAAGGAATGAAGAAAATTAAAAATGGGGGTGGGCCAAAGGAAATGGGAAGGGAAGGAGAGAAGAGAGGGGGCAGGAAAAGTAAGGAGATGGGAGAAAAAGTAAGTAGGGGGGAGGAAAGGAGGATAAATAAGTAGAGGACAATTAAAAGGGGGGAGGAGAGAAAAAGTAAGGGATGGGGAGGGGAGAGGAGAAGAAAAATGAGGGGAGGGGGGCAGAGGAGAACATAGGAAAAGGTAAGGGGAGAAAAGGGGGGCGGGAAAAGTAAGGAAGGGGGAGTAAGTAGAGAGAAGGGAAGGAGGAGAGAGGGGAAGAAAATATAGAAGAGAGGTGGGAAAAAGTAAATAGAGAGGTGGGAAGGAGGAGAGAAAAAATAAGAAGAGGAGATGGGGGGAGAGGAGAGGAAAGGAAAAATGAGGGGAGCGGGAGAGGAGAGAGGGGAGCGGGAGAGGAGAGGTGTTGGGGGGGTAAGAAAAAATGAGGGGAACGGGAGAGGAGAGGGGAGGAGAGGAGATGGGGAGAGAGAAGAGGAAAGGTAAAATGAGGGGAACGGGAGAGGAGAGGAGAGGGGAAGAGAGGAGATGGGGGGAGAAGAGGAAAGGCAAAATGAGGGGAATGAGAGAGGAGAGAAGAGGAGAGGGAAGGAGAGGTGAGGAGATGGGGAGAAGAGAGGAGAGGAAATATGAGGGGAGGGGGGAAGAGGAGAGCATAGGAAAAGGGGAAAGGGGAAGGCTAGAAGGGAGGGGGGCTGAAAACATAAGGAGAGGTGGGAAAAAGTAAGTAGAGAGGTGGGAAGGAGGAGAAAGGAGAGGAAAAATAAGAAGAGGAGATGGGGGAGAGGAGAGGAAAGGAAAAATGAGAGGAACGGGAGAGGAGAGGAGATGGGGGGAGAGGAAAGGAAAAATGAGGGGAACTGGAGAGGGGAGGAGAGGAAATGGGGGGAAGAGGAGAGGAAAGGTAAAATGAGGGGAACGGGAGAGGAGAGGGGAGGAGAGGAGATGGGGGAGAGTAAAGGAAAGGAAAAATGAAGGGAACGGGAGAGGAGAGGGGAGGAGAGGAGATCGGGGGGAAGAGGAAAGGAAAAATGAGGGCAACGGGAGAGGAGAGGGGAGGAGAGGAGATGGGGAGAGGAGAGGAAATATGAGGGGAGGGGGGCAGAGGAGAGCATAGGGAAAGGGAAGGGGAGAAGGGGGGGCAGGAAAAGTAAGGAGCTGGGGGGGAGTAAGTAGAGAGAAGGGGAGGAGGAGAGAGGAGAAGAAAATATAGAAGAGGAGATGGGGGTGGGGAGAAAAGAGGAAAAATGAGGGGGAGAGGAGAGAAAAAATGAGGGGGGGGGCAGAGGAGAGCATTGGGAAGGGGAGATGGGAGGGGGGGAGAGAAGATGGGGGGAGAGGAGAGGAAAGGAAAAATTAGGGGAATGGGAGAGGAGATGAGATGGGAAAGGGTAGAGGAATAAGGAAACAGAAAATAAAAAATAAAAACTGAAAGTAAAGGAACAAGAATCAATGGCGTCCCTAGTGGGGGCCAGAGGGGGCATTGACCCCCCCCCCAACATTATGCTGTGCCCCAACATGTGCTCCCCCCTTTAAAATTTTTTTTTTTTTACAAAGGCAATGTCTTTTTGTTTGCATTCGTAGCGGATGTGCCGCATCTTACACGGGCCTCCGCTGGAGTGACACAGTCTCTATTAAGAGGGAGAGCGTCCCCAGTCAGCTCCTGCGGGTGATTCCTCCCCCCTCCCTCTGCTCGCTGACACTGCATAATTCGAGCGCTCACACAACCACGGCCACCCGATCTGCTCCTTCCCCTGCATCCTCATTGGCAGGGAGAAGAGCGAGTTGCAGGAAGGACTCCACCAGGACTCTCAGTTACTGAAAAAACAGACTGATTTCTCCCATCCCTAGGACAGGAGGACCAGCCTGTAAATTCCAAGAGATGCCAGACCAGCCGTGTCAATAGCAGGGGCAGGACAGCAAGAGGAGGCTGGGGTACCCCACAGTGGCAGAACACCAGGGCCCGGAGGCAAGACAACCTTTGCAACCCTGATAGTTCTCCCACTGCTTTGGACCCTTATATTTTCTTGGTATGCTGGTGACATATATCTCTTATTTTCTGCCACCCTGGAGGGCCCCAATACAGTAGGAAGGGATTTCACTGCAGAACATGTGAAAGGGCCGTTGTGGGATCGTAGTAAAGGGCCCCAGGATATATATATATATAATTGCATTTTATAGTTGCCCCCCCTACTTTTGTCCCTGTCCTCCCCATGTGCCCCCCCTAAATATGAAAGCTGGAGACGCCACTGACAAGAATGAAGTGAGAAGAAAGGAAAGGGGTGTGAGAGGAAGGAAGGGAGGAAGGGAAGGGAAGGGAAGGGAGGAAGAAAGGAAGGAAGGAAGGAAGGAAGGAAGGAAGGAAGGAAGGAAGGAAGGAAGGAAGGAAGGAAGGAAGGAAGGAAGGAAGGAAGGAAGGAAGGAAGGGAGGGAGGGAGGGAGGGAGGGAGGGAAGGAAGGAAGGAAGGAAGGAAGGAAGGAAGGAGGGAGGGAGGGAAGGAAGGAAGGAAGGAAGGAAGGAAGGAAGGAAGGAAGGAAGGAAGGAAGGAAGGAAGGAAGGAAGGAAGGGAGGGAGGGAGGGAAGGAGGAAGGAAGGAAGGAAGGAAGGAAGGAAGGAAGGAAGGAAGGAAGGAAGGAAGGAAGGAAGGAAGGAAGGAAGGAAGGAAGGGAGGGAGGGAGGGAGGGAAGGAAGGAAGGAAGGAAGGAAGGAAGGAAGGAAGGAAGGGAGGGAGGGAGGGAGGGAAGGAAGGAAGGAAGGAAGGAAGGAAGGAAGGAAGGAAGGAGGGAGGGAAAGGAGGGAGGGAGGGAAGGAAGGAAGGAAGGAAGGAAGGAAGGAAGGAAGGAAGGAAGGAAGGAAGGAAGGAAGGAAGGAAGGGAGGGAGGGAGGGAGGGAGGGAGGGAGGGAAGGAGGAAGGAAGGAAGGAAGGAAGGAAGGAAGGAAGGAAGGAAGGAAGGAAGGAAGGAAGGAAGGAAGGAAGGAAGGAAAGGAAAGGAAGGGAGGGAGGGAGGGAGGAAGGAAGGAAGGAAGGAAGGAAGGAAGGAAGGAAGGGAGGGAGGGAGGGAGGGAAGGAGGAAGGAAGGAAGGAAGGAAGGAAGGAAGGAAGGAAGGAAGGAAGGAAGGAAGGAAGGAAGGAAGGAAGGAAGGAAGGAAGGAAGGAAGGAAGGAAGGAAGGAAGGAAAAAATAGGGAATTTCAATGACTAGACTTCTCTTAGAGGTGGACATCTATAAGCTATGAAAGGGATTGTTAATTTTGCAGAAACTTTCCTTTAAATTGTTATCTGCTCATATAGGAAAACCTTAAGTTGAATTAATGAAGTATGACACGTATTTTTTATGCTCCACCAGGCTTACAGAGATTTTAATAGTCTTTGTATTATATTGCCAATATTATACAGCAGGACAGAGATTTAAATCTCTGAAAAAAGATGGGAACAATTTTCCAAGACAAGTTAACGCTTAGATTTAAATTGCACCAATACATTATGCCTCGTTCAATAGTATTGCCTTAATGTTACAATAAAAGAAATTCATATCATTTTCTCTAATGTATTTTTGATGTTTTTTAAATTATACCAATGCAAGTTACAGAATGTACCTAAACCACAATATGTGGGGGATAATGAGTTATGTGCTACTTCAAATGATGAGCAAGAGCAAATAAAAACTATTGTTTGATCACAAACAATCCAGCAGTACATCCATAATTCCTGTGTAGAATATCTCAGCGGAACACGCTCTGACGGGAAGTTAGTGTTTGCTGACGCTGAGAGCTGTAGCTCATAAAATTTATTATCGGCTGCAAATTCTGATACATAAGTAACCATTTCAAAGACTTATTATTATGGATGGAGGTAAAATGTACAGATGGCGGGAAGGTAACGGGGAAAGGGAGAAGCTTTGTGAAGTGGATTTGGGTTAATATGTTTTAACACAGCTCAAAATAATAGTCTATAAATGTTAGCAATAGAATATGCATTCCCTGGAATTCATAACGAGTCTTGTAGACGGTGTTTAAAATTCTGTTGCACCTCCACACCACAAATGGTGGTGCTTTCTACTGATTTATGTACATGTCAGGAACAGATCCATGACATTGGCATAGGAAGCAGCTGGCCCTCAGGCCAGAGTACCCATACCGGATATTCCATTCCCAGTGTAGCTCCATAACACTGAGCTCCTTGCTCCATCACTGCGACCGTCACACACATGGCCAAGAAGTTTTATTGTGGGATTGGCTGAGCCCAATGGGGGAGAGAGACTTGTCAAACTGCTCTATACTAGTTGAGATATATTACTCTGTAACTATCAGGGATAAAGGCAGATCTACAGAAGAAATAAACTGTGTGGTTTAGATAAGGAGGAAGGAACTCCTGATCTCTCTATATAGATCTTTATATCACTAGAGGGGTCACCAGCAAGAGGAAGGAGGTCCTGATTCCTCTATATAGATCTTTATATCACTAGAGGGATCACCTGCAGTTGGAAGGAGGTCCTGATTCCTCTATATAGATCTTTATATCACTAGAGGGATCACCTGCAGTTGGAAGGAGGTTCTGATTCCTCTATATAGATCTTACTATCACTAGAGGGATCACCAGCAGGAGGACAGAGGTCCTGATTCCTCTATATAGATCTTTATATCACTAGAGGGATCACCAGCAGGAGGAAGGAGGTCCTGATCCCTCTATATAGATCTTTATATCACTAGACGGGTCACCAGCAGGAGGAAGGAGGTCCTGATTCCTCTATATAGATCTTTATATCACTAGAGGGATCACCAGCAGGAGGAAGGGGGTCCTGATTCCTCTATATTGATATTTGTATCACTAGAGGGATCACCTGCAGTTGGAAGGAGGTTCTGATTCCTCTATATAGATCTTTATATCACCAGAGGGATCACCAGCAGGAGAAGGGAGGTCCTGATTCCTCTATATAGATCTTTATATCACTAGAGGGGATCACCATCAGCGGAAGGAGGTCCCAAATCCTCTTTATAACTTTTTGTATCACTAGAGGGGTCACCAGAATGTGGAAAGGGGTCCTGATTCCTCTATACAGATCTTTATATCACTAGAAGGGTCACCAGTAGGAGGAAGGATATACCGATTCCTTTACGTAGCAACAGAACGGAGGAAACCGAAGCACAGAGAACCTTGCACTGCAGGTCCTCAGGTACAGCTTCCTCTACAGCAAGGAGAACAGTGAGCAGCACAGCAGTGACTTTATCAAATCTCACTACAAATCTAGTAAGACTAACAAGTGCTGGAGATCTCACACTGCTTATATACACCTATGGAGATACAGAACAGGAGAACTTGGGCAAAGGGAATGTGTTGTTATTATTTAGGCAGAAAACAAGACTAAAGGTAGATTTTATGGTACTACTTAGTTACAATGACCATATTTAAATGTTCCTTATAAAAGTGAGTAAATATTCACTGTCTGCAATCCAAGTCTACTTTATGGGTGTGAAAATAAAATTCAGCTGATAAGTATTTTGACATGAGGCTTAATGAACCAGTTGGTCTACGTGTCTGTACCTGTGCTATACAGAAACAGTTTGGGAGGTAGAGTTGGCCACGGGACATAAACGTATAAGTAATGGCCCTGCCCTAAGCAGCAGTGGGCAGTGTCTCAATTCTAAATTAGGTGCTGCTGTACTGTAGTCAGCCTTAGCCTGATTAATAGTTCTGCTTTCTGCAGGCTTGCCCTAACTTCAGGTTAAGCTTTACTTCGGCCTGCTGTTGGGGAGCGACCCTGGCAATAGTGTGGGAAGATCCAATAAAGCTATGAACATTTATATCTCCCTGCTCAGCCACTATTAGTTTTATTGCCAGTGGTTCGTGCTGGGGCTGGGTATACATATCTGGGGAATCTTTTGAAAGCTCTTTGATTTCCAGGCTTTGCCTTGGGAGGACATGTGTTCTGTTGTTCCTAGCCTCCCAGGCCTGCTATCTCTGTTGGACACATGTGTCTGGGAAAGGTAGGCCCAAAGCTTGCTTTGCCTGGCTAGAGGCATTGCCAAGGGGGAGTAACACTGGATCAAGGATAGGAATGATAGGAGGGCCAGGGGTGAAAGTTTGTTGCTAGAGGGGGTCGAGGGAAGGTGAGTAAAAGCTTGAACTTCACAAGAGGTCTAGTGGTTCATCCATTGAGTTGAGTGCTACTTAACAGTCAAGAGGATACAGAGTTCTTCCCTAAAGGTTCTTTTGTTGTATTGGCTGTAATAAGCGGGTTTCAGGTTCTTTGCATTGTTCGGATTCTATGTGTAGCACTCTCCTAGCTTAGAGTAGGCTGTAAATTTAGTTACTCTCCTCTGTAAGCAGTGACGCAGGGATTGATTGCTTAGGTCTGCTTAGTGTTTCACAGGCTGCTGTTCTGCTACTTCTCCCTGTCTTCTAGAGGCTTCTGGAAGCATGGTTAGAGGAGATCAGAGCAGGCAGCTTGAATATTTATGGAGCTCAAGCCAAACCCTGAGGAGGTGTGCCCAGAAGGTGGAGGGGAACCCCATAAGTAGTCTGAGACCTCATTAGCAGATTCTGTGTGTTCCTTTGTCCAGTCCCACAGGAGGAGACCCCTGTGCAGGGGCTCTACCCTGGGGCAGATGTCTGGGAGGAAGCCAGCCTGAAGACACTGATTTCCCAGCTAGGCTTAGTCCTAAGTCCTAGTTTAAGTCCCAAGTTCAGTTGGGTCAGGAGAAAGCTCACGGGAGGAAGCTGTGGAGAGAGTCTAAGTTGTCCAGAAACAGTATGAGTCTACATCTCCTTCACTAGGAAGATCCTGGTGGATATCAGCAGGGGGCAACCAATGATCCTGTGACTAAGTGACTAGAAGACCCCAGTGCTGCAGACAGTGACTGTGTGCTGCTTTGAAACTCTGAAAGGAGTACAGGTCAGTCCGTCCAGAGATCCAATGGGACTTTTTTTTGCAAGTGCAGTGCAGCCAGGAGTTGTGTAGTACAGCCAGACGTTAAGCTGTCCTCAAGTTGTACAGTTTTTCAGTTCCATCCCATGCTCCCCATCCTTATCCAAACTCACCGTTCTCCAATAAAAACACAAAAAGAAACCCCTAGACTGATTTTTTTTAACCATCCGAAGAACATGGAAAATGCTGTTTGGCTATGTGTGCTCCAAGGGGGAAATAGGACCAACTTTACTAGCGGCGTTTACGGGGGTAGTGCTACATATGCATTGTTCTTCCAGGAGTCTTGTGCCCTAACCCTTCCTTACTGGAACTTATTTACTGTATCACCTGTGTAAAAGTGACTTGTTCCTGTCCTAATTATAAGTCAAGAATCCCACCCTAAGGTGAAATGTCAGTCCATCTTACCTCAGGTGATTCTTAATAGTCTCTAAGACAGGCATTCTCAACTAAGGTTCCTTCAGAGGTTGCTAGGGGTTCCTTGATCTGTGGCTAATCGAATTCCGAGTGATGGTGCTTGCAGAGTTCTGGGGCCAACCCCAATGATCTCTAATTTATTGATTTTAGCAGGGGCTCCAGCAGACCTAAACATTATTTCAAGGGTTCCTCTAGGTCACAGGTGTCAAACACAAGGCCCGTTGGCCGAATATGGCCCTCCAGGCCATTTCATGTTGCCCTCACACCTCTCCTGCAGCTGCAGGAGAGCTCCAGCCCTCCTCTGGTCCTCCTCCAGACCCCTGCTTTCTGCTTTCAAGCAATGCATCCAGTTTCTTCCCAGCAGCAGCATAAGGAAGGGGGGTGCACTGTGATGTTAGGGAGAGTGGGGGACTCAACTTCTGATGATGGGGCTCTTGACATCTAATGTAAGGAGAGGCAATGCGCTGGACATCTAATCTTACAGAAACAACCGGCCCTTTTGAGGACAATCATAATGCTGATGCGGCCCATGATGAAATTGAGTTTGACACCCCTGCTCTAGGTTAAAAAGTCCAAAAAAGGCTGCTCTAGGAGGTAAGGGGGTGCTACATATGATTTGCACAACACCACTTAGTATCCTAAAATTAGAAGTGATGCCTTTGTTTTCAAAAGGTTTAAAAAGTTAGGTAAGGGAAACAGACACAGAAGTGGAGGACTGGTCTAGACCAGTGTTTCTCAACTCCAGTCCTCAAGGCGCCCCAACAGGTCATGTTTTTAGGGCTCTCCATTATTTTGCAGAGGTGATTTGATCAGTTTCACTGCCTTAGTAATTACTACAGCTGTTTCATCTGAGGGAAATCCTTAAAACATGACCTGTTGGGGCGCCTTGAGGAGTTGAGCGTTGAGAAACACTGGTCTAGATCGTCTACGGTGGTCTAGATGGTCCATGGTGGACAAAGGTGTCCTCAATAGGGTGCGGATTACAAGGTCCCATTTTGCTGGTACATGATGCCATGGAGATTCGCTACAGCCCTTTACCATGTAGTCAGCTGTGTCCAATCACAGCTGATCACATGTAAACAAATGCGATGGTTATCTGAATTCCTTTTCATTATGCACTGTCACAACACTGTCACAAACTACTTATTTGCAAAATTTTATAACAGAAACTAAGAAAAAAAAAATATTTTCCCAAATTTTTGGTCTTTTTTCATTTAGCAAAAAATTAAAAAAAAAACAGTGGTGATTAAATACCACCAAAAGAAAGCTCTATTTGTGTTAAAAAAATGATAACAATTCCATCTGGGTACAATGTTGCATGACCGCACAATTGTCATTCAAAGTGTGACAGTGCTGAAAGCTGAGAATTGGCCTGGGCAGGAAGGGGGTAAAAGCGCCCGATACTGAAGTGGCTATACACTCTGATCCAAAAGCACTTGATTTTCCAGCAGGTCCGCCAAATATTGTAAATAGTCCCCTTCAGTCTGCACCCTCTGAAACGCAGAGGAGAAGCATCATGGTAAATGTTTGAACAACAGGGGATGTTGGTCTTATATGTCTTAAGGCCAAGGTAGACCGTGAAACTGTGCCGACTGTCTCTTGCTATTGGCAGTTTGCTGACAAAGTTTTGTTGTTTTGTTATATTGGACACATCTCTGGTTCCCTTGTTGGTCCACGTCAGGGGTCTCCAGACATTCTAAACAAAGGGTAAAGTTTACTGTCCCTTAGACTTTAGGGGGGCCGGAGTTTGGCCAGCGAAAGTAGAACATGTCCTGACACCAGAGTAAACATTGCCCATCTTTTGTATTAGGGGAAGGATTATTGCCCCATTGTTGGTGTAGTAGAAAGAATGGTGCCCCAGCACCATCATTGGTATCAGTGGGAGGAATAGTGCCCCATCATTGGTGTCAGTGGAAGGAATAGTGCCCCATCATTGGTATCAGTGGGAGGAATAGTGTCCCATCATTGGGTTGACCCTGAAGAAACCCACGTCACAAGTGGGTGAAACATGTTGGTGTGTGTGCCTACGCATGCCCTCTGCTGATAGCCAACTTGGGCTTTTCATCACTCCTTAGCCCTCATCCTATCTCCGCAAACTGGAAATCCGCAAACAACTGAAAACTGGAAGTAAATGGCCAGGCGGCCCAATGCTGGTTTTGAGTGGATAACATCTTGTGCGTGTCACCAGGACTAGGAATACAGAGATTTGCATCCTGCACACCTGTGGATCCCTGCAAAGGACTCTGGATTCACCACCTTGTCGCTGCTATTGAGGACCAATTTAATATCATCTAAACAGTGAGTCTCTTTTCAACTGGTATATCCAGCAAGCAATCACAGCCTGAACATTTAAAGAATAGAAAGGGAAGAAGGAAAGGGAAAGAGAATTTAATATTTTTTTTTTTTTTTTTTTTTCTCTTTGGAGGCTCTGTATTTTGACTCAGCTGACTATATTTTCCGATCCAATCCATATGCGGTGCTATCTTTAATGTTTCATGGAAACATGGTGCTGAATGACTAACAAGCTTGTTGTGGATCTATTGTTTCTCCTGGACTCAAGTCGCATGCCTGCATCACAGCGTGCTGCATTTTTTTGTATTTATATATATATATATTATCTCTATGATTGATAGTGCTACATCCAGAAATCAAACCTGTCCTGTTCACTAACTATCAGGAATACTTTCTAGCCAGAATTGCATTTATTTGTCTGAGATAACTAATGCTTTCTTTAACATTGTAAAGACTTAATGCAGCAACTCTATAGGCATATAGGGAGTCTGGAGGTCCATGGTTAAGCACAATACGGGTACCGACTTGTGCTACCAAGGTTTCCCGGAACTCACCTCGCCTAAACATATGTAAGCATTATATATTAAGTCACACTTAATGACTTGAGATGATTGACACGTGTGGATGACTTGGATATGGCTGAGCTCATGGGCATGCGTTTTTAAGTGACAACGTTGTCAGTTTTTACCTTATGCAATCTCCTATTGTTTATGCTTTCCTTTCAATGATTAAAATGTTTTTCTACTAATTGTTCTAATAAAGTTATATCAGGTTAAACCGCAGTTTGTTCCTTTTCCTTCACTGAAGGTAAGGACACCTTGGGTCCTATCCCCAATCCCCTTTTATTTTGACTACTTCTCCTGTTCTGACAAGGAACACCACCCTATTAGGTGAGCCGGTAACCTGTTACCTGATTTGACTAACGATACTGGTCATCAGGACCCCGCCCATTGCGTTTTTTTTTTTTTTTACTATGATCAATCAGTGGGAGGAATAGTGCCCCATCATTGGTATCAGTGGGAGGAATAGTGCCCTATCATTAGTATCCATGGGAGGAATAGTGTCCCATCATTGGTATCAGTGGGAGGAATAGTGTCCCATCATTGGTGTCAGTGGGAGGAATAGTGTCCCATCATTGGTATCAGTGGGAGGAATGGTGTCCCATCATTGGTATCAGTGGGAGGAATAGTGTCCCATCATTGGTGTCAGTGGAAGGAATAGTGCCCCATCATTGGTATCCATGGGACGAATAGTGTCCCATCATTGGTATCAGTGGGAGGAATAGTGCCCCATCATTGGTATCAGTGGGAGGAATAGTGTCCCATCATTGGTATCAGTGGGAGGAATAGTGTCCCATCATTTGTATCAGTGGGAGGAATAGTGCCCCATCATTGTTATCAGTGGGAGGAATAGTGTCCCATCATTGGTATCAGTGGGAGGAATAGTGCCCCATCTTTGGTATCAGTGGAAGGAATAGTGCCCCATCATTGGTATCAGTAGGAGGAATAGTGCCCCATCATTGGTATCATTGGGAGGAATAGTGCCCCATCATTGGTATCAGTGGGAGGAATAGTGTCCCATCATTGGTATCAGTGGGAGGAATAGTGTCCCATCATTGGGGTCAGTGGGAGGAATAGTGCGCCATCATTGGTATTAGTGGGAGGAATAGTGCCCCATCATTGGTATCAGTGGGAGGAATAGTGCCCCATCATTGGTATCAGTGGGAGGAATAGTGTCCCATCATTGGTATCAGTGGGAGGAATAGTGTCCCATCATTTGTATCAGTGGGAGGAATAGTGCCCCATCATTGTTATCAGTGGGAGGAATAGTGTCCCATCATTGGTATCAGTGGGAGGAATAGTGCCCCATCTTTGGTATCAGTGGAAGGAATAGTGCCCCATCATTGGTATCAGTAGGAGGAATAGTGCCCCATCATTGGTATCATTGGGAGGAATAGTGCCCCATCATTGGTATCAGTGGGAGGAATAGTGTCCCATCATTGGTATCAGTGGGAGGAATAGTGTCCCATCATTGGGGTCAGTGGGAGGAATAGTGCGCCATCATTGGTATTAGTGGGAGGAATAGTGCCCCATCATTGGTATAATTGGGAGGAATAGTGCCCCATCATTGGTATCAGTGGGAGGAATAGTGCCCCGTCATTGGTGTAAGTGGGAGGAATAGTGTCCCATAATTGGTGTCAGTGGGAGGAATAGTGCCCCATCATTGGTGTCAGTGGGAGGAATAGTGCTCCATCATTAGTGTCAGTGGGAGGAATAGTGCCCCATCATTGGTGTCAGTGGGGGGAATAGTGTCCCATAATTGGTGTCAGTGGGAGGAATAGTGCCCCATTATTGGTGTTAGTGGGAGGGATAGTGCCCCATAGTTAGTGTAAGTGGGAGGAATAGTGTCCCATCATTGTCAGTAGCAGGGATAGTGCTCCATCATTGATGTCAGTGGCAGGACTAGAGCCCTGCTGTTACATAGTTACATATAGTCGTGCTCAAAAGTTTGCATACCCCGGCAGAAATTGTGAAATGTTGGCATTAATATTGAAAACATGACTGATCATGCCAAAAAAGTGTCTTTTATTTAAGGATAGCGATCACATGAAGCCATTTATTATCACATAGTTCTTTTAATCCTTTTTAAATCATAATTATAACAGAAATCATTCAAATAGCCCTGATCAAAAGTTTACATACCCTGGAATGTTTGGCCTTGGTACAGACACACAAGGTGGCACACACAGGTTAAAATGGCAATTTAAAGTTAGTTTCCCACATTTGTGGCTTTTTAAATCTCAATTAGTGTCTGTGTATAAATAGTCAATGAGTTTGTTATCTCTCACATGGATGCACTAAGCAGGCTAGACACTGAGCCATTAGGAGGTAGAAAAGAACAGTCAAAAGACCTGCGTAACAAGATAATGAAACTTTACAAAGAAGGAAAAGGATATAAAAAGATATCCAAAGCCTTAAGTATGCCAGTCAGTACTTATTATTCACTTATTAAGTAGTGGAAAATTAGGGGCTCTTTTGATACCAAGCCAAGGTCAGGTAGACCAAGAAAGATTGCAGCCACGACTGGTGGAAGAATTGCTCAGGATACAAAGAAAACCCCCACAGGTAACCTCAGGAGAAATCCAGGCTGCTCTCCAAAAAAGACGGTGTGGTTGTTTTTAAGGAGCACAATTCAACGATACTTGAACAAATGGTTGAGGTGCCAGAAGGAAGCTTTTACTGCGCCAATGCCACAAAAAAGCCCAATGAGGCATGTCAAGGTGTTGTCGGGCATATTGTAACCGGGCTTTTTTGTGGAACTTGTAGAGTAAAGGTTTCTTTCTGCCAACTTGACCTTGCATCTCTTTTTTGTTCAAGTATCATCGTATTGTGCTCCTTAAAAACAACCACACCGTCTTTTTCCAGAGCAGCCTGTATTTCTCCTGAGGTTACCTGTGGGGGGTTTTTCTTTGTATCCCGAACAGTTCCTGTGGCAGTTGTAGCTGAAATCTTTCTTGGTCGACCTGACCTTGGCTTGGTATCAACAGATCGCCAAATTTTCCATGAAAAAGTTTTATCCCTATTGTGGGGTCACCGGTACGGTATTTGTATATTGAAATCATATCCCCTCTCAAGCGTCTCTTCTCCAGAGAGAATAAGTTCAGAGCTCACAACCTTTCCTCATAACTAAGATCCTCCAGACCCTTTATTAGCTTTGTTGCCCTTCTTTGTACTCGCTGCATTTCCAGTACATCCTTCCTGAGGACTGGTGCCCAGAACTGGACAGCATACTCCAGGTGCGGCCGGACCAGAGTCTTGTAGAGCGGGAGAATTATCGTTTTATCTCTGGAGTTGATCCCCTTTTTAATGCCAATATTCTGTTTGCTTTGTTAGCAGCAGCTAGGCATTGCATGCCATTGCTGAGCCTATCATCTACTAGGACCCCCAGGTCCTTTTCCATCCTAGATTCCCCCAGAGGTTCTCCCCCCAGTCTATAGATTGCATTCATTTTTTTGCCACCCAAATGCATTATTTTACATTTCTCTACATTGAACCTCATTTGCCATGTAGTCGCTCACCCCATTCATTTGTTCAGGTCTTTTTGCAAGGTTCCCACATCCTGCGGGGTAGTTATTGCCCTGCTTAGCTTAGTATTGTCCGCAAATACAGAGATTGAACTGTTTATCCCATCCTCCAGATCGTTTATGAACAAATTAAATAGGATTGGTCCCAGCACAGAACCCTGGGGGACCCCACTACCCACCCCTGACCATTCTGAGTACTCCCCATTTATCACCACCCTCTGAACTCGCCCTTGTAGCCAGTTTTCAATCCATGTACTCACCCTATGGTCCATGCCAACGCACCTTATCTTGTACAGTAAACGTTTATGGGGAACTGTGTCAAATACTTTTGCAAAATCCAGATACACCACGTCTACGGGCCTTCCTTTATCTAGATGGCAACTCACCTCCTTATAGAAGGATTGGTTTGGCAAGAACGATTCTTCATGAATCCATGCTGATTACTGCTAATGATATCGTTCTCATTACTAAAATCTTGTATATAGTCCCTTATCATCTCCTCCAAGAGCTTGCATACTATTGATGTTAGGCTAACTGGTCTGTAATTCCCAGGGATGTATTTTGGGCCCTTTTTAAATATCGGTGCTACATTGTCTTTTCTCCAATCAGCTGGTACCATTCCAGTCAGTAGACTGTCTGTAAAAATTAGGAACAATGGTCTGGTAATTACTTGACTGAGTTCTCTAAGTACCCTCGGGTGCAAGCCATCTGGTCCCGGTGACTTATTAATGTTATCTTTTTTAAGTCTATTTCTAATTCTATCCTCTGATCGCCATGAGGGTGCTTCCCGTGTGGTGTGATGAGGATAAACCTTGCAGTTTTGGTTACTGAAGCCCCCTGTTTATGGGGAACTGTGTCAAATGCTTTTGCAAAATCCAGATACACCACGTCTACGGGCCTTCCTTTATCTAGATGGCAACTCACCTCCTCATAGAAGGTTAGTAGATTGGTTTGGCAAGAGCGATTCTTCATGAATCCATGCTGATTACTGCATACTGTTGTTGGTGTCAGTGGGAGGAATAGTGCCCGAAGGGCTGGATAAAGGCAAGCAAAGGGCCACATCCACAATTGGGAGACCACTGGTCTAGGTCCTTATTTGTATCTCGAAACCATCTTTCAATGTAATCTTATTAAAATTTATTGTGTTCCCTTGAAAATCCGGGGCCCATAATCAAAAGGCAAGAGGCTTCAGTCCTCTCCAAAAGCCTCTGTCCCAGCTAGGTCTGTCACAGGAGACCACTGGTCTAGGTCCTCATTTGTATCTTGAAACCGTCTTTCAATGTAATCTCATTAAAATTTATTGAAACAGAACAAGATAGGTCAAAGAAAACGTCGGCCCACAACTCTGTTTTAGCTTCTATTTGACCAATAATAAAGAAAAAAGTCCCAGTTAAACACTTCACATCATAAATTTTACTTCCAGCCCAGGTAATAGTATAAGAAAAAAAAACTTTATTTATAAAAACAATTATCACAAGTTTCCAGAGCAGAAAAGCTCTCTCTCCATCCCCGGGATGAAATCTCTTTTTAAGTTTACTTCGGTTTAAATTGAGCAGTAAACTCGCAGCTGTGTTCTGCTAATGTTCAATAGCCCATGAGATTTTATCTCCGCTCATTTGTCAATTTCTATCACTCGCCACTCAGATAAAAACCCAAGGCCATTAGCTGTCATTTTTTTTTTTTTGTGACAGGGCACACAACTTTATTCAATGAAAGGCTGAAACTTCTTCGGTGAAGTTTATTAGGCCTGGAATGGCTTTTTCCAATTCCGCAACGGGAGACGGAGATATTTAAAGGGAAGCTTGACAATTGAATGGTGTGGAATGGAGGTCAGTGAAAGTCACAATTTTAAATACTTTCTCTAGTAAAACTACTACAAATTGTATACATCAGTCAAAACTGTTCTAGCGGCACCTATGAAAAGTAATCAGCAGGGCTGGATGAAGATTCGTTTACGAATTTCGGATCCAAATTCCTAACGAACATTCGTAATTGTTACGAAAAGTTAACGAACCTAAAAGTTTAAAAACCCCAGGAAGTCAGCACAGCACAGAAATGGTGGGGGCCCCTCATAATGATAGTTTCATCATAACGAACATTCGTAATTGTTACGAAGAGTTAATGAAAATTAGTATTTCTTACAAAATTTCGGACACGAATTATGAAATACGAATTCATTCTAATACGAAACGCAACAAAACGAAACAAATTTATAGACGGCGCACATGTCTAAAGGGCTGTGCATCAGCGTGCACTCAGAGCTAGAAGAACTAACACTTTGGAAGCCCCAGACTTCTGTAAGAGCCCTGCATTGTCGTGCCCCAGGCTTCCATTAGGACTGCTCATTATCAATCCCACCACCCTGCCCAGGGGGTACATGCAGGATGGAGGGTCAGCCGAGGAGATCTCTCTCCATTAGCCCATTGCTTTCCATGAGCAGTTTTTTTTTTTTTAGGTGCCTGGGCCTATATTAAGGTAGGGGCCTGGAGCTGCAGCTGCAGCTCCAATAGCCCCTACGTTATTCCAGCAGAACCGTCACTTTTGGTTGGACTGCAAGCTGCAATCCCAACCCTGCGCTGCCCTCTTACTTCTGGATAGGCCCTCACACAGCCTAGCAGCCAGATGCCCCCCCCCCCCTCGGGATAGGCCCAATCTCTGGCCTAGCAGCCGGGGGCACATGACACACATCCACCCAGACAGCCATCAAGAAAACCCTTGCCCATTGGCTGAAACACCCCATATACCCATACCCTGACCTTGAGTTGTCCTTTTTAATTTCTAATACCGCCAAGTGTCCGGTCACCTAGTGGTAGATGAGAAAAGCACAACCAGGCCCAACTTAGGGAGTAGGGATGAGCTTCGTATTCGAATCGAACGCATGTTCGACTCGAACATCGTGTGTTCAGTCATTCGCCGAATTACGAACAATATGGGCCGTTCGCGCCAAATTCGAGTGGCGCGTCACGGCCCATAATTCATTGCGGCATCGCAGTGCATTGCTGGCTGATGTTTGGCCAAGCATGTACTATGACCCGCATGCTTGGCCAATCACAGCGCTGTCTGTACAGAGAGCCGTAATTGGCCAAAGCCAATTATGGCTCAGGGGGTTTAGTACACGCCCCACACTATATAAGGCCGCCTGCACGGCGGCCCTGTGTAGTGTGTTCCGGCATTGAGAGAGAGATAGATAGACAGAGAGACAGTGCCATTTGATTTAAGCTAGATAGAGTAGGCAGGTCGAGTCAGTTAGCTGCACTTACAGTGTATTGAGTATATATATACATCCTAGGTGTTGTATATATATATATATATATATATATATATATATATATATATATATACACTGTATTCAGTTTAGCTAGATCCGTTCCTGTTATTCTCTTCCTAGTACTGACAGGCAGGTGTTTTTACAGTATTTACAGCTACCTGAAGAAAATTGCTGGTGTTCTTCTGATCCTATTAGCTCTATTAGCTACAGTATTTACAGTTAGTGTAGTGCGTCCTCTGCACAGTGTGCACCTAAAGCTACAGTACCTGAAGAAAATGAGTGGTGTTCTTTTGATCCTATTAGTACAGTACCGCAGGCAGCTGCAGTATTTAAAAGTTAGTGTAGTGTGTCCTCTGCACAGTGTGCACCTAAAGCTACCTGAAGAAAATTAGTTTTGTTCTTCTGATCCTATTAGTACAGTACCTTAGGCAGCTGCAGTATTTACAAGTTAGTTTAGTGCGTCCTCTGCACAGTGTGCACCTAAAGCTACCTGAAAAAAATTTGTGGTGTTCTTCTGATCCTATTAGTACAGTACCGCAGGCAGCTGTAGTATTTACAAGTTAGTGTAGTGCATCCCCTGCACAGTGTGCACCTAAAGCTACCTGAAGAAAATCTGTGGTGTTCTTCTGCTCCTATTAATACCACAGGCAGGCAGCTACAGTATTTACTGTTAGTGTAGTGCGTCCTCTGCACAGTGTGCACCTAAAGCTACCTGGAGACAATTGGTGGTGTTCTTCTGATCCCATTAATACCACAGGCAGGCAGCTACAGTATGTACAGTTAGTGTAGTGCGTCCTCTGCACAGTGTGCACCTAAATCTACCTGGAGACAATTGCTGTTGTTCTGCTCCTATTAGTACCACAGGCAGGCAGCTGCAGTATTTACAGTTAGTGTACTGTGTCCTCTGCACAGTGTGTCCTAAAGCTCCCTGAAGACAATTGCTGGTGTTCTCATACTAATAATACTACAGGCAGGCAGTTGATTCTGCTAGCTGCAGTATCAGTATATATATACATCCCAGCTTTGTGCAGCTACATCTCACTGCAAGCCATTAGTATGTCTGGAAGGCCAACAAGGAGAGGCAGACAGTCACAAGCCAAGCTGGCCGTGTTGAGCCTCAACATGCGGAAGACTTGGTAGAGTGGAAGACCAAGCCACCCTCATCCTCCTCATCCTCTCTCACCCAGGCTTAGGGTACTTTGTCTGGCAAAGCAGCGGCCTCTTCCCTCAGCTCAATGGCATCAGTCACTCCTTCCCTAGCCCCACCATGTCCTCCTGAGGAGTCCCCTGAACTGTTTGACCACAGTGTTGGGTACATGCTCTAGGAGGATGCCCAGTGTTTTGAAGACTCCGATGATGGTACCCAGCTAGAGAAAGGCAGTAACGTGAGCTCAGAGAGAGGGGGTGCCCAAGAAGGACAGCAATCTGGAAGTCATGTTCCCCCAGCTGCAGCATCTTGCCAGCTTTGCTCCAGTGATGAGGAGGGAGGGGTTGATGAGGCCACTGACTCCACGTGGGTGCCTGATAGGAGAGAGGAGGAGGCACATCACCAACGAGGCAGGATGCCCTCCAGGGCCAGCTTAAGGGCAGCACACCGACTGCATCACACCGCAGAGCTCCGCAGGTGCAGGGCGCTGCTGTCTCTGCGCGTTATTCCTAAAGTTCTTTGGTGTGGGCCTTTTTTGAGATGAGTGCATCAGATCCCACCGCTGCTATTTGCAAGATATGTCTCAAGCGTATCTCGCGTGGCCAAAACATCTCCCGCTTGGGGACCACATGCTTGACCAGACATACGTTGACCTGCCACGCAGTTCATTGGCAAGCGTACCTAAAAGACCCACACCAAAGAACAAAGAGGACCTCTCCTTGCTCCTCATCAGCTGGGATCTCCAACCTCACTATATCTTCAGTCCTCTCTGAGACCTGCACTGAGAGGAATGTAGGTGTAGAATTAGGTGTGTCACAGCCAAGTACTTGGGGGCAATCTGCTATTGGTACACCAACGTCAGAGTGTACCAGGCAAATTTCCCTGCCCCAGCTGCTGCACCACCGAAAGAAGTTCGCTCCCAGCCATCCACATGCCCAGCGGTTGAATGCTACCTTGGCAAAATTGCTAGCACTTCAACTGCTGCCTTTTCAGTTGGTAGACTCTGCCCCCTTCCGTGAGTTTGTGGAATATGCGGTTCCTCAGGGGCAGGTTCCCAAATGCCACTTTTTCTCACAGAAGGCGATTGCGGCTCTCTACCGGCAGGTGGAAGGCAATGTCTTGGCCTCGCTGGACAGGGCGGTCAGCGGTAAGGTGCATATTACCGCTGACTCATGGTCCAGCAGGCATGGACAGGGACGTTACTTATCTTTCACCGCACACTGGGTGACTCTTCTGGCAGCTGGGAAGGATGCAGGACAGGGTGCAGTAGTGTTGGAGGTTGTTCCGCCACCACGCCTCCAAAATACTACTGATGGTGATTCTGCCACACCTCTTTCCTCCACCCGCTCCCTTCTTCCTCCTCCATGGCCTCTTCCTATGCTTTGTTCTCGGAACCAGCGGTGCTCCGTAGGCGTTCAAGGGGCTACGCATGTATGCAGGCCAAAAGATGCCATGCGGTGCTTGAGCTGGTGTGCTTGGGGGACAGGAGCCACACTGGGGCAAAGGTTCTGTCAGCTCTGCAGGGGCAGGTTCAGAGGTGGTTGACGCCACGCCAGCTTAAGACAGGTATGGTGGTTTGCAACAATGGCACCAACCTCCTCTCAGCCCTCCGACAGGGACAACTAACCCATGTGCCCTGTTTGGCTCACGTCCTTAACTTGGTGGTGCAGCGGTTCTTGGGCAGGTACCCGGACTTACAGGATGTCCTGAGGCAGGCCAGGAAAGTCTGTGTGCATTTCCGCAGGTCATATAATGCCAGTGCTCGGCTGGCTGACCTCCAAAAAGAATTTAACCTGCCCAAGAACCGCCTAATCTGTGACATGCCCACCAGGTGGAACTCAACGTTGGCCATGCTGCAGAAGCTGCACAAGCAGCAGAGGGCCGTCAATGAGTACCTGTGCAACTATGGCACCAGGACAGGGTCAGGGGAGCTTGTTTTTTTTCCCCACGCCAGTGGGCCATGATCAGGGATGCATATACTGTCCTGTCACCATTTGAGGAGGCCACGAGGATGGTGAGCAGTGACAGTGCATGCATTAGTGACACTGTCCCCCTTGTCCACCTGTTGGAGCACACGTTGCGTGGAATAAAGGACAGGGCACTTGAGGCAGAACAGAGGCAGGAAGAGGAGGACTTCCTTAAATCTCAAGGGCCCCCTTTATCCAGACAGTGTTCCTGCGTGCCCACCAATCACACAGGAAGAGGATGAGGAGGAGGAGGATTGTGTTAGCATGGAGGTGGAGCCTGGCACTCAGCATCAGCAGCAGTCTTTAAAGGATCATTTACAGTCCCAAGAAACCCATGGACTTGTACGTGGCTGGGAGGAGGTGGCTGCGGATCATGTCGTCCTTAGTGACCCAGAGGACTCCGGACCGAATGCCTCAGCAAACCTACGCTGCATGGCCTCCCTGATCCTGCAAAGCCTGCGTAAGGATCCTCGTATTCGTGGCATCAAGGAGAATGAACAATACTGGCTGGCAACCCTCCTTGATCCACGTTACAAGGGTAAGGTTGCGGACCTTATCTTGCCGTCGCAGAGGGAGCAGAGGATAAAACATCTTCGGGAGGCCTTGCAGAAAGGTCTGTGCAATGCGTTCCCAGAGACTGGGAGGTTACAAACTCTTGTTCCTTTACAACGTGTTGCTGAGGCTTCAGTCAATCAAAGAAGGTGGAGAAGGTGGCCGTCTGAGCACGTTCAGACAATTTTTTAGTCCGCAGCCCCAAGGTATGATCGGTTCTAGCAACCATCGCCAGCATCTGTTTTACATGGTGCAGAAATACCTAGGTGCAAGATCTGACTTGGACACCTTTCCCACCGAAAATCCTCTGGGTTACTGGGTCTTGAGGATCGATCACTTGCCAGAGCTTGCACAGTATGCAATTGAGCTACTGGCCTGTCCTGCATCCAGCGTTCTTTCGGAATGCACATTCAGTGCTGCTGTAGGCTTTGTAACCGATCACAGGGTGCGTCTGTCCACCGACTCGGTCGATGGACTGACCTTCATAAAAATGAATCAGTCTTGGATCACCACCAGCTACCAAGCACCTGATGCTGATCTAACCGAATAATTTTTTTGAAATGTCAGATCCCTTCAAGACTGCCTATGCTGATGCTGAGTGACTATCCTGTTATGCTGAGTGATTATCCTCCTCCTCCTCAATGATCATGCAGATAGCTTGTAAGAACATTTTTGGTTCTGGGTGATGCCACCAGTGCCTAAGGCCCAATTTTTCAGCCCCTGTTTAACAGGGGCGTGTAATTACAATTTTTGATGCAATATTTTGCAGCAGGACTCGTTCCTGTGCTCCAACTAGAGTACCTGTGAGGGGTTGCAGTGTTGTGGCACCAGCACCACCACCACCACCACCAAAGGCCCAGTTTTTCTGCCCCTGTTCAGGGGCATGTAATTACAATTCTTGATCTAATATTTCACAGGGCCCTGTGAGGACTTACAGTGTTGTGGCAACACCAACACCTAAGGCCACAATTTCTGCTGAGTATATAGGGCAGGACCCTACTTTCAAACATCCAACTTACAAACGACTCCTACTTGCAAACGGAAGGAGACAACAGGAAGTGAGATAAAATCTACCCCTAGGAAGGGAAATTCTCTCCTGTAAGAGTTAATATGTGAAAAACGTTTTTCCTTTCCACTGATGCTTTCCAATCCTTGTTTCACAAAAAAACCCAAAAAATTTTCAAAAAACATTTGTCATTGGGACAAAAAATGAGGTGAAATATTCTGAAGAGGAGCACAGACAGCAAAACAAATGTCACAGGGGTGATAACCCTTCCCTATGTTTTCCAAAAAGCTTAAAATAGATTTTTTGGCTGGAGCTAAACACATTAAAAATTACACACAGTTCAAAATTACAAACAGATTCTACTTAACAACAAACCTACAGTCCCTGTCTTGTTTGCACCGCCTGTATACTGCTGTTCAGAGTATATAGGGCCTGGGGGCCCCACACCTTTCCTTATATTAATTTGGGTGCGGGGTTCACCTTAATATCCATACAAGACCCAAAGGGCCTGGTAATGGACTGGGGGGTACCCATGCCGTTTGTCTCACTGATTTTCATCCATATTGCCAGGACCCGACATTACATTAAAGCCGCAAGCAGTTTTAAATGACTTTTTTTCCTTTAAAAATGACATTTGGTGCAGGGACTGTTCTAAACATGGGAAACACGCGCCACTTTACAGGCATACTATAGACACCCCCCAGGTATGATATTTAAAGGAATATTTCACTTTTTTTTTACTTTAAGCATCATTAAAATCACTGCTTCCGAAAAAACGTCAGTTTTTAAAACTTTTTTTTTTGCATTGATCCATGTCCCCTGGGGCAGGACCCGGGTCCCCAAACCCTTTTTAGGACAATACCATGCAAATTAGCCTTTAAAATGAGCACTTTTAATTTCGAACGTTCGAGTCCCATAGACGTCAATGGGGTTCTAACGTTCGTGCAAATTTTCGGTCCATTCGCAGGTTCTGGTGCGAACCGAACCAGGGGGGGGGGGGGGGGGGGTGTTCGGCTCATCCCTATTAGGGAGAAATCAATGGATCTCTAACAATTGACCAGGGTAACTACTCCTGGCATGTAAATTTGTGAGGAGCATCCCGGACTAAACCCCAGGGTGCTACTTTTTGTTTTTTTTTATTATTTCTATAAGCTGCTTATTTTACATATAAACATTCACTGCAGGGTGCTTCAATGCTTCAGTATGTGCAGTGCATGCTGGGCTGTGTAAAAGGAGAGCCCAGCACTAGCTCTGCACTTGTTGGCAGCTCCTGCAGATTTAGACAGTAGTATCTCTTTTTTTTTTGGAGAGGACTTTGTATTTAAGACAATTTAAGAAAAAAAAAGTTTTGGATTGACATAAACTTTAATTTGTTTTCCCAATGTCCTTTGTGCTGCAGAAATAAAGTCCGAGAATGCACTTTTTTTTTCCTTTCAGTTTGTTACATTTTAAGTACTTAGCCACAATTCTCGTCTTTGTTTTTTTTTTTCTTTTTCCAATAATGCATTTTATTTTTAACCCCGCTGAATGGAAACGCCACTCGCTAACCTCATTTTGGTAATATGTATGATTTTTTGTGACTTGTGTAGGTATTAATTTAAAGAGCTGTCTAATTGAATCCCTTTGGGGCGAACACAAAGAGGACTTGCCATTACCAGGAATCCGAAATCATTCATGAGTGAAAGGGACACGCGGGGGTTCCCGACGGCAGGTCTGCGGGATAAAGAGTCAAAACTTCACTCCTTATCAGATCGCGGCACAAAGCACGCCAACCGGCGCACAGCAACAAAGAAAACCGCATAACTCTACAAAAGAAAGATCTGCAAACTTTTATGGGGGGAAAAACAGAACATAAAAGCTGTTCTCCAACTTCAGTCTTGCACAGTTGTACGGCATCAGTGTCCGCCTTACATCAGGGTCCCCATCAGAGTCCCCTTACATAAGGGTTCCAATCAGAGTCCCCCTTACTCCATGGTCCCGATCAGAATCCCACCTTACTTAATGGTTCCCATCAGAGTCCCACCTTACATCATGGTCCCCATCAGAGTCCCCCCTTATATCATGGTCCCCATCAGAGCCCCCTTACATAAGGGTTCCAATCCGAGTCCCCCTTACTCCATGGTCCCCATCAGAATCCCCTCTTACTTTATGGTTCCCATCAGTGTCCCACCTTACTTAATGGTTCCCATCAGAGTCCCCCCTTACATCATTGTCCCCATCAGAGCCCCCTTAAATAATGGTTCCAATCAGTGTACCCCTAACTCCATGGTCCCCATCAGAATTCCCTCTTACTTTATGGTTACCATCAGAGTTCCACCTTACATCAGGGTCCCCATCAAAGCCCCCTTACATAAGGGTTTCATTAACAGTCCCCCCTTACTTCATGGTTCCCATCAGAGTCTTCGCTTACATCAGGGTCCCCATCAGAGTCCTCCCTTATATCAGGGTCCCCATAAGAATCCCCTCTTTCATCATGATCCCCATCAGAGCCCCCTTACTTAAAGGTTCCAATCTGAGATCCCCCTTACTTCATGGTTCCCATCAGAGTCCCACCTTACATCAAGGTCCCCATCATAGTTTCCCCTTACATCAAGGTCTCCATCAGAACCCCTTTACTTCATGGTTCCCATCAGAGTCCCACCTTAAATCAGGGTCCCCATTAGAGTCCTCCCATACATCAAGGTCCCCATCAGAGCCCCCGTACAGTAGGGCCCCCATCAGAGCCCCCCTTTTCATCATGATCCCCATCAGAGCCCCCTTAATTAAAGGTTCCAATCAGAGATCCCCCTTACTTCATGGTCCCCATCAGAGTCTCACCTTACATCAGGGTTCCCATCACAGTCCCCCCTTACATCATGGTCCCCATCAGAGCCTCCTTACATAAGGGTTTCATTAACAGTCCCCTCTTACTTCATGGTTCCCATCAGAGTCTCCACTTACATCAGAGTCCCCATCAGAGTTCCCCCATACATCATTGTCCCCATCAGAGCCCCCATAATTCAGGGTCCCCATCAGAGCCCCCGTACATGAGGGTCCCCATTAGAGCCCCCGTACATCATGGTCCCCATCAGAGCCCCCGTACATTATGGTCCCCATACATCAGGGTCCCCATCAGAGTCCCCCCATACATCATGGTCCGCATAAGAGCCCCCCTTTGCTTCAAGGGTTCCCATCAGAGTCCCCCATTACATTAAGGTCCCCATCAGAGCCCTTCTTTTCATCAGGGTCCCCATCAGAATCCCCCTTACATCAGGGTCCCCATAAAAGTCACCTCTTACATCAGGGTCCCTACTAGAGTCTCCCCATACATCATGGCCCCCATCAGAGTCCTACCTTACTGCAGGGTCCCTATTAGAGACCTCCGTACATTATGGTCCCCATCAAAGCCCCCTTACATAAGAGTTTCAACTAGAATCCCCTCTTACTTCATGGTTCCCATCAGAGTCCCCTCTTACTTCATGGTTCCCATCAGAGTCCCCCCTTACATCAGGGTTCTCATCAGAGTCCCCTCTTACTTTATGGTTCACATCAGAGTCCCACCTTACATCAGGGTCCCCATTAGAGCCCCCTTAAATAAGGGTTCCATTAACAGTCCCCCCTTACATAAGGGTTCCAATCAGAGTCCCCCTTACTCCATGGTCCCCATCAGAATCCCCTCTTACTTTATGGTTCTCATCAGATTCCCCCCTTAATGGTTCCCATCAGAGTCCCACCTAACATCAGGGTCCCCATCACAGTCCCTCCTTAGATCATGGCCCCCATCAGTGCCCCTTTACATAAGGGTTCCATTAACAGTTCCCCCTTACAGTACTTTATGGTCCCCATCAGAATACCCCCTTACTTCATGGATCCCATCAGAGTCTCCACTTACATCAGGGTCCCCATCAGAGTCCTCCATTACATCAGGGTCTCCATCAGACCCCCCTTATTTCATGGTTCCCATCAGAGTCCCACCTTAAATCAGGGTCCCCATCAGAGTCCCCCCATATATCATGGTCCCCATCAGAGCCCCCCTTACATTAGGGTCCCCATCAGAATCCCCCTTAGATCATGGTCCGCATAAAAGTCCCCTCTTACATCAGGGTCCCTACTAGAGTCTCCCCATACATCATGGCCCCCATCAGAATCCTACCTTACCACAGGGTCCCCATTAAAGACCTCCATATATTAGGGTCCCCATCAGAGCCCCCCCCCCTTACATCATGGTCCCCATCAGAGCCCCCTTACATAAGAGTTCCAATTAGAATCCCCTCTTACTTCATGGTTCCCATCAGAGTTCCACCTTACATCAGGGTCCCCATCAGATAGCTTACATCATGGTCCCTATCAGAGCTCTCTTACTTCATGGTCCCCATTAGAGTTACCCCTTACTTCATGGTTCCCATAAGAGGTCCCCCCCCCCTTACATCAGGGTCCCCACCAGAGCCCCTCCTTACACCAGTGTTTCCATCTGAGTCCCCTGTATCATGTTTTGCCATTAAAAAGTGTTTTTTTTGTGATGTACCCTTAAAACTTGGCTGGTGTTTAGCAGGGGTTAATGTGCTCTTGAGAAACGGGTTCCCCTGCAAGTGTGTCACTTACCATTGTGTAGAACATGAATACAATGGAAATGGCTTGGTTCCAGGGGCGGTCCACTGTGGGAGCTGTATGGAGAGGACCTGGGTCTGATGTCATCTTCTTCGCATACAGCACTCCCCTCAATCTGGACCCATAATTTAGGGCAAACCACAAACATGGGCTATTTACTAAGGACTTTCTGTATGAACAGCACCACAAAAGAACAGCACAGCCGTTTGATTTGATGTTCAGTTATGCAAATGATGTTCTGTCTGAAATGTATCTCAGATGTAGCGTACAAGGTCAGGGCCCTTCAGTAAAGCGAGAAGTATTGGTCAAAGAAACAGTTGTCTGTTACTGGATACATGATGTATCATAAGAAATGGAAATTGGGAGTGAAGTTTTCCTAAAACCCTCTGGGTCGGCACTAAAAGCAGTGTGGCAGGGGGCATTTTCTTTAATTTAATTGGAAACGAAGGCAGGATGAGTTCTGAAACCTTACCCTTGTAACATGGATCAGGAAGGTTAACAGCCAGTAATGATCCCTCTCCTTGATACCACAAATCTTAGGGTCCTTTCGCAGGCTTTACAGAATCAGGGAGGCCATACAGCATAAGCCTCCTCAAATGGTAATAGGACAGTGCATCTGTTCCACCTGGTGGGCACGTCACAAATGAGGCGGTTGGTGGGCAGATTGCATTCCCTTTGAATGTCAGCCAGCCGAGCACTAGCCTGCCTCAGGAGATCCTGTAAGCCTGGGAACCTGCTCAAGAACCGCTGCACCACCAAATTTAGGACGTGTGCCAAACATGGAACATGAGTCAAGTGTCCCTGTCTGAGGGCAGGGAGAAGGTTGGTGCCATTGTCGCATACAACCATTCCTGACTGAAGGTGGCGTGGTGTCAACCACCTCTGAGCCTGCCCCTGCAGAGCTGACAGAATCTCTGCCCCAGTGTGGCTCCTGTCCCCCAAGCACACCAGCTCAAGCACCGCATGGCATCTTTTTGCCTGCGTGCTTGCGTAGCCCCTTGAACGCTTATGGAGCACCGCTGGTTCAGAGGACAAATCTGCAGAAGAGGCCATAGAGGAAGAAGAAGAGGAGGGGGTGGAGGAGAGAGCTGTGGCAGAATCACCACTAGCATTTTGGAGGTGCGGTGGCAGAACATGCGCCAACAATACTGAACCCTGTCCTGTATCCTTCCCAGCTGTCAGCAGAGATACCCAGTGTGCTGTGAAGGACAGGTAAGGTCCCTGCCATTGCCTGCTGGACCATGAGTCAGCGGTAATATGCACCTTACTGCTGACCGCCCTGTCCAACGAGGCCAAAACATTGCCTTCCACATGCCGGTAGAGAGCCAGAATAGCCTTCTGTGAAAAGAAATGGCGTTTTGGAACCTGCTACTGAGGTACAGCACATTCCACAAATTCACGAAAGGGGGCAGAGTCTACCAGCTGAAAAGGGAGCAGTTGCAACGCTAGCAATTTTGCCAAACTAGCATTTAGATGCTGAGCATGTGTATGGCTGGGACCGAATTTCTTTTTACGGTTCAGCAACTGGGGTAGGGAAATTTGCGTGCTAAAATCAGATGGTGGTGTACTGCTAGCAGATTGGCCGCAAATAGGACACCTATTGCTATACCTTCATTCCTTTCAGTGCAGGTTTTTGAGAGGACTGGAGGTATAGTAGGGTTGGAGATCCCAGATAAGGAGCAAGGAGAAGTAGCCTTGTTCTTTGATGTGGGTCTTTCAAGTGCTGTTGCCAACGGACTGCATGGCAGGTCGTCATATGTCTGGTCAAGCATGTGGTGCCCAAGCAGCTGCTGTTCTGGCCATACTTGATCTGCTTCAGACATAGGTTGCAAACAGCAATGGTGTGATCTGCTGCACATGTTTCGAAAAAGGCCCACACCAAGGAACTTTTAAAAGTCAGCGGGGAGTCAGCAGCGCCCTGCACCTGCGGAGCTCTGTGGTGTGATGCAATAGGGTGGCTGCCCTTAAGCTGCCCCCTAGAGGACCTCCTGCCTCCTTGGAGTTGTGCCTTCTCATCTCTTCTCTCAGGCACCCAAGTACAGTCAGTGACCTCATCCAGAGGCGGCTCTAGGCTTTGTGAGGCCTTAGGCATAACCTAGACATGAGGCCCCATTAACGTCTATAATGGGAAAAAAATAATAATTCAAGCAATACAAATTAATTGCATATATTAAGAGTGCTGGTGTCAGTACTCTCTATCTCAGCGCTGGTGTCAGTGTGCCCCATCGCACCAGCACTGAGAGCACACTGACACCAGTGCTGAGAGCACACTGACACCAGCACTGAGAGCACACTGACACCAGTGCTGAGAGCACACTGACACCAGCACTGAGATAGAGCACACTGACACCAGTGCTCTTAATATATGCAATTAATTTTAATGAATACTTAGTACTGTGCGCTGGTGTCAGTGCTCTCAACTCCCCAGTCACATGCACCACCCCCCCAGTCACATGCATCCCCCCCAGTCACCTGCACACCCCCCAGTCACATGTACCCCCCCAGTCACATATACCCCCCCAGTCACATGTACCCCCCCAGTCACCTGCACACCCCAGTCACATGTAGCCCCCCAGTCACGTGTACCCCCCTCAGTCACATGTACCCCCCCAGTCACCTGCACACCCCCCAGTCACCTGCACACCCCCCAGTCACATGTACCCCCCCAGTCACATGTACCCCCCAGTCACCTATACCCCCCAGTCACATGTACCCCCCCAGTCACCTGTACCCCCCCATTCACATGTGCCCTGCAGTCACCTGCACACCCCCCAGTCACATGTATCCCCCCAGTCACCTGCGCACCCCCCAATCACATGTACCCCCGGTCACATGTACACCCCCCAGTCACATGTACCCCCCAGTCAACTGCACACCTCCCAGTCACATTTACCCCCCCAGTCACATGTACACCCCCCAGTCACCTGCAACCCCCCAGTCACTTGCACACCCCTCATTCACATGTACCCCCCAGTCACCTGCACACCCCCCCAGTCACATGTACCCCCCAGTCACCTGCACCCCCAGTCACATGTACCCCCCCCAGTCACCTGCACACCCCCCAGTCACCTGCACCCCCCAATCACATGTACACCCCCTAGTCACATGTAATCCCCCCAGTCACATTTAATCCCCCCCAGTCACATGTACCACCCCCCCAGTCACATGTACCACTCCCCAAGCCCATGTACCTCACACATAGCAAGGCTCTGTCCCCTCACAGCTCACTCGCACAGACAGGCTACAGCATACTGGAATTGGCTCCGCCTCCACCACGGAAGCCCCACCCTGGAAGGAGGGTGGACTCCGCGATCCTGTGCTGAGGTGCTAGCTGTGCCCTTGCACAAGATATCGGCTGAAAGGACGGACAGGATTTGCTGGTGGGCGGGGCGGAGTGGGGCGGGGTGAGGCAATTGACGGTCTCTGTGTGTGTCTGCTGGTGTTCTGATGAGAAGGACACCTGCTGTTCCAGTGGAGTTTTCTTGAAAGGAGTGGAGACTGGGCAGTGCCCTGGTGGGACGGGGTGTTACAGAACAGAAAGAAGATGGACTGACTGTACTCTGAACGAGGCGGCACGAAGCTCCACTGACTGTACCTGGGACTGATGTAGTATGAGGATAGCCAGAGGCGGTTCTTTAGGCAAAGTAGGCAGCGGCGAGGCCCCTGGGAGGGCGAGGCCTTAGGCGACCGCCTACTTTGCCTAATTAGAGAGCCGCCTCTGACCTCATCATTCACTCCCTCCTCATCACTGGAGCAAACTTGTCAGTATGCTGCAGCTGGAGGGGACCTTACTGCCAGTTTCTTGTCCTTCTTGGGCACCCCCTCTCTCTAGGCTCATGTTACTGCCTTCCTCAACCTGAGAACCAACATTGGAGCCTTCAAATTGCTGGGCATCCTCCATCTTCCAGCAGCATGTACCCGGCAGTGTGGTTGAAAAATTCTCGGGACTCCTCCGTGCACGATGATGGGGCTACAGAAGAAGTGACTGTGGACAAGGAGCCGGTGGAATAGGCCGCTTTAGCAGCTGCGTTGGAAGGCAACCTACTCTGAGCCTGGGTGACAGAGAATGAGGACGGCTTTGTTATCCACTCCACCAACTTTTCTGCATGTTGTGGCTCAATAATATGGTCAGCACGAGAAAAAAAGGACAAGCGTGCCACAGTCACCTGCAGAGGATGCACCATGTCCACGACCAGCACTGTTGACTGTAGACACAGAGGCTGCTTGCCCTCTTTTAGTGGCCTGTGAGCGTCTGCCTCTCTTTGGTGGCCATCCGGACATAATGTATATTTTGTTTTGCAACACCACCCTACATTGTATTATATACTGTGTACACCACCAGAAGTGTAGTAGAAACTGTACACACTGTATTAGATACTGCTTACACTGCCTGAAGAGTATTAGAAACAGTACACCATATGTCTGGTCAAGCATGTGGTGCCCAAGCGGCTGATGTTCGAGTCTAACTTGTGTTCGACCCGAACATCAAGCTCATCCCTACCTGTAGGTAAAAATACAAAAAAAGGGGTATACAACCACTTTAAGCTGGATGCAGCAACTGTATTTGTAGAATTGCTGTCTCCTATGGCAACTGAACTTTCAACAGCCAATAGAGATCTATAACGTAACTCACAGTAACCCATTACAGATCTTCTCTCACATCTCACAGTATCCTACTGTAGATCTTCAGTCACTGAGCTCCCGGTCTCTCACTAGACTTTAAGATCCCAGTCGTCACTGGATCATCTGAGCTCTTCCACAGCTAACCCGCTGTATACTCCTCAAGCTTCACCCCCGCTTACCCGATGAGTCCCTGGATTGACACTCTGCTGAAGCTTTCCCACTTCTTCACCGTCCCCGGCTGGTGAAAAGGCTGCTCTGGTACTTCTTTAGATTTCCATACACTGGCCTCTGATAACAGGAGTGGTGGTCTCTTGGTGGCGACTGCTTCCCCTTTACCTCTGGCCTTGACCCCCACTTGCCCCTGGCGACAGAAGTGGTCATCCCTTATGGCAGCTGTTTCTACCTCACCGCTGGCAACAATTCGGTTCCCCGTCCGGCAGGACCTCTGCAGCTTGGTTGGGCTTCCGGCCTGAAGCCTCAAACCCAGCGCTGCTTCTCTCAAACCTGGATAGGCCTCACCCTAGCAGCCAGGTGCTCCCGGGATAGGCCTCAGGCTTCTGGCCTAGCAACCCGGAGCCTTGTAATACACGTCCTCCCAGACAGACATCCAGGTGGCACAGAACCCCAATCACCTGACTCCTCCCAAATAAATAGGCTCTCTGAGCAGGCCAAAGGGCCAAAGAAACCCCTGCCAATTGGCTGAGACAACCCATCCACTCCTGGTCTGAATACGCTATGCCCTTGTCCTTCTAATGCCGGAGGCAACAATGCCACCTAGTGACAGAAGGGAGAGGTGCATCAAATCCAGAGTTAGAGAAAAGTCAGTGGATCCCCCTAACAATTAGCCAGGCTATTATGTGGGATCCTTCGCTCAAAGAGGGGCTTAAACCAGAGTGCTTGTGTCTCATTACCTCCAGGAAGAGAAGAGCCCCAGGTGCTGGCTAAATGCTGATGCAAGTAGACGAGAACAAGAAGACCTGGACAGCCGCACACCGGAATGGATAAATCCATTTTTTTATTCAAAACACAGGATCATGGGGTACACAAAACACGACTGTGGGGTGGTACAAGAATAGCTGACGCGTTTCGCACTTACACCAAGTGCTTACTCACAGCTATGAGTGAGCACTTGGTGTAAGTGCGAAACGCGTCAGTATTCTTGTACCACCCCACAGTCATGTTTTGTGTACCCCATGATCCTGTATTTTGAATAAAAAGATGGATTTATCCACTCCGGTGTGCGGCTGTCCAGGTCTTCTTGTTCTCTTCCAATTAGCCAGGCTAGTTACTACCTAGCAAACTAAATTTGTTAGCAACCCTGCCTACAACCAGGGTGCTACATGTGCATTATGTTTTTTCGTTAAAAAGTGTTTTTGGAGACGTACCCTCATTTAGTCAACCTTTAGGGTTGGGGAGCGAAGGTGCAACAAGACGGAGTAACATCCAGCCGGCAGTGGAAGCGGTGGTGGGGATTTGGTAGTACTTAGAGGCGGCGTCTTCATATTGGAGCCCGCTGCGGTACAAGTCCCGCGTATAGATGGCCTGCGGCCACATTGTGCAAGGCCTTGCAGACAGAAGTATGGTGGCTTCCCCGTGTGTCTAAGTGACCTCTGATGTCTCCATGAAGAGTACCTAATCACCTACCGAAAGCCATCACAAATGAGCGATAATTGTGATAAAATGTTGTGCACAATTTTGGATGTTGACATGTTTGCCGTCTATTTACTCGATGCAACATCAACTTTTTATATTTTACCAAAAAAAAATGGGTTTTTATGTGCACTTAAATTCATTATAAGGTATTTTTTCCTAAACATCTTTGATTAATGGCTGTGCAAAAATCACATGACATAAAAAATTCCAACGGCCACCATTTTACTCTGTAGGGCCTCTGCTTTAAAAAAAAAAGCAGAAATGACAGAAAAAAAAAAAGAAATGACATTTTATTATGACCGTTGTTGTTACTGAATTTTGAGGACACCATGAAAGAGGCACCATGACCAGTACGTATCCCTCTTCCTCTCCATACAGACCTCAGAATTCTAATATTTCAGTTTCTTTGCGTTGCGTTGGCAGATGACCGATACATTTTATGTTTTTGTTGTTCCTCTGTCTTTCCCCAGGATTCTGTCATTCCAGAAAACTCACACAGGTGGAATTAAGGTTTAAGCTTTCAGCTGAGAGCACGTTGATGTATTTTTACAAATTGTGGCAGGTGAAGATAGCAGGAAGACGTGGGAAGACACAGAGACAAAAGACGATTCTGCCTCTTAGCTGGAAGCTGTTTTATTCAGATTATTTACATTGGTTATGTATTCCGGCACATACACTCTTTCCATGCTGTGCCAACAGCCATCTAAGACTCAACCGTGTGTTAAGTGGGGTGTACATGGTCGCCTATTGTTTGTACACCGACAGGAGGATCTGCATATCAAACACTGCTTGTAGGAAAATGTCCCCGTCTGCTAAGGGTAATGTTCTGTTCTCCTCTCCTGTGGCTTGGGTTTATTTCAAACGTACGCAATCATCTCGCCAAATACCAGAGCCAAATAAAACAGGTCTCGGCTATGATCTAGGGCAGTGTTTCTCAACTCCAGTCCTCAAGGTCGCCCCCAATAGGTCATGTTTTCAGGCTTGCTATTATTTCGCACAGGTGATTTGATCCGTTTCACTGCCTTAGTAATAACCACGGCCGTTTCATCTGAGGGAAATCCTGAAAAACATGACCTGTTGGGGCGCCTTGAGGACTGGAGTTGAGAAACACTGGTCTAGTGTAGTATCTGCTCTTATCAGTTTTCAGAAACGCTGGTGCCTCTTGCTGGGTGCAGGGTGCTGGATAATAATTGCTGACGTAATAAAGTGGCTAGGGTGGGAGGAATCTTTTTCCTACCAGGTTAACTCTGCCCTGGTTCAGGCTTGTCCCCAGTTGAAGGCAGGACTCTTGGGTATGGTGGGAAGAATGCTTTTCTGCCCAAGTTGATTCTGGCCTGGTACTCCAGGCTTATTCCCAGTTGAAGGCAGGACTCTTCCTAAGTACTAATGCTTTTCTGGTAGGAATGGGGGTGCATTTGTCTGGTAAGGGGCTGGGTGGTGCAAGGAGGTTTTTTTGGGAACAAAACACTGGTGCCTCTTGCTGAGTGTTGGCGCTTGTTAGGAATTTTTGATGTACCGTATATACTCGAGTATAAGCCGGGTTTTTCAGCACATTTTTTAGGCTGAAAAACCCCCCCTTGGCTTATACTCGAGTGAGGGTCTCGAGTGAGGGTGCAGCCTCACTGTGCCCATCTGCAGCTGTACCTTTGATAACTAAAACATCGGGTGTCTCCTGCTGTGTCGTGCAGTCTGTTCGGCGGCCGTCCATTGTAACAAAGCCCCGCCTCCTCCTCGTCCATGATAGACGGAACACTGATACAATGCTGGGAAACTGTATCAGTGTTCCGTCTATCTCAGATGAGGAAGAGGTGGGGCTTTGTTACAATGGACGGCCGCCGAACAGACTGCATGACACAGCAGGAGACACCCGCTGTTTTAATTATCAAAGGTACAGCTGCAGTTGGGCACAGTAAGGCTGCAAATGGGCACAGTAAAGCTGCAGATGGGCACAGTGAGGCTGCATTTGGGCACAGTGAGGCTTCAGATGGGCATTGTTTACCCAGTAGCTGCTGCATTTCCCACCCTAGGCTTATACTCAAGTCATTAAGTTTTCCCAGTTTTTTGTCGTAAAATTGGGTGCCTCGACTTATATTCGGGTCAGCCTATACTCGAGTATATACGGTAATAAGGTGGGTACGGTGGGAGGAATGCTTTTCTGCCCGAGTTGATTCTGGTTGGTTCCCCAGGCTTATTTCCAGTTGAAGGCAGGACTCTTTCTAAGGACTAATGCCTTTCTGGTAGGAATTGGGGTGCATTTGCCTGGTCAGGGGCTGGGTGGTGCAAGGAGTTTTTTGGGAACAGAACACTGGTGCCTCTTGCTGAGTGTTGGCGCTTGTTAGGAATTCTTGATGTACGGTGGGAGGAATGCTTTTCTGCCTGAGTTGATTCTGGCCTGGTTCTCCAGGCTTATTCCCAGTCGAAGGCAGGACTCCTCCTAAGTACTAATTCTTTCCTGGTGGGAATGGGGTTGCATTAGTTTGACCAGGGGCAGGGAAGTGCAGGGAACAGAACAGTAGTGTTGTATGGGGGCGTCCGTTAGTAATTTGTGGTGTAAAGAGGAGCTTCACCCAAAAGGGGAGCTCCACTTTTTTGCTTCCCCCCCTCCGCTGCAACATTTGGCACCTTTCGGGGGGTAGAGGGAAGCGGATACCTGTCAAAACCGTGTAACCGCTCCCACTTCAAGATAAGGTCGCCGCAATCGTTGTGAAGCGATCTACGTAATTTCTGACCCCTCCTCCCCCCCCCCCGCTGCCTTCTGGGAGGCACACAGGTCCCAGAGGACAGCGTGACCATTCAGAAAGCGCAGTGTGACTCGCGCATGCATGGTAGGAAACAGGCTGTGAGGCCACAAGGCTTCACTTCATGTTTCCCTTAGAGAAGGTGCCAGCACCTGCACGCGGAGCTGCTGGAAGGATAGGCTTGGGGTGCCAACATTGTGGGCTCCCTAGACAGGTAAGTGTCTTTATATTAAAAGTTAGCAGCTACAAATATTAATAATCCCCCCCCCCCCCCCCAGTCTGGAGCTCCTTTTTTAATAAGGTGAGTATCTAGTTCTCCAGGCTTGTTCCCAGTTGAAGGCAGAACTCTTACTAGGTACCAATGCCTTCCTGGTAGCAATGGGGCTGCATTAGTTTGGCCAGTGGCTGGAGGGCCCAAGAACCTTTTTGGGAACAGAAAAGTGGTGCCTCTTGCTGAGTGGGGGTGCTGGTTAGTAATTCTTGAAGTAATGAGGTGAGTACAGTGGGAGGGATCCATTTCCTTATGGCTTGTTCCCGGTTGAAGAGAGGACTCTTCCTAAGTACTCATACCTTTCTGGTAAGAATAGGGCTGCAGTTGCCTGGCTAAGGGTTGGAAGGCTTAATGAGCTTTTTGGGAACAGAACACTGGTGCCTCTTGCTGAGTGGGGGCACCAGTTAATAATTTTCCAATGTAATAAGGTGAGTTAGGGTGGGAGGAAGCCTTTTCCTCCTGGATTGATTCTGGCCTGGTTCTCCAGGTTTGTCTGCGGTTGAAGGCAGGGTGCTTAAGTACTAATGCCTTTCTGCTAGGAACGGGGTTGCATTTGTCAGGACACAAGGAGTATCCAGTGATTCACACCCTGGGAGTGGTGGCTTAGGGGTCCCGAGATTTGGCACCCCTTTGAATTCCTCGGCACTAGGACACATGACTTTGTCTCTTTGCACATGCTTCTTGATTGGGCCTTCTGGTTAGTTCACAGCAATTTTCATACCAGATGAAAGGCCCACCTTCGTGCAATGCGCATGGCACTTTTTATTTATTTTCACATATTTATCACAAGCACTTGCCCTGCACATGTGTTTTATTTTTGCACAGAGGCTGAGGGTGTACGTTTCTTTGGGGCCTGCCCCGACGTCGGTGAGATGATCTGCGACCTTGGGGTCTTTTTCCTTTCGCCAGGAGGAGCCCTCACCAAGTACGCGATTGGTCAAGAACTACAGTTTCGTGACTAGTACAAGGCTGTCTCCCAGGGGCCATACACGATTGTCTAATTATTTAAATTTTGCTACACATTGTGGACAATCTCTCAGTCTCATATTTGGACTATTTTTCCCGGTGGGTGTCCTCATTCCTTGTTGGGGGGTTTGAAGCCCATAGTTGGCTCCCCTCCCTCTTTGGTACTGAGTCCAATCTTTGTGCGTTATTTTGCCCCTGTCCCTGGAACCATCTGGCTTTTCCTGCTCCTCTCTTACTAGCAGATTTGGCCTGACCTATCTGTGCATAGATCCTGACGGTGGTGTAGTAGAACTTGTTTCCAGTGGGATGGTACCCTCTGAACGGGTTTCTGGATACTTATAATTGAGACTTATCTCTCTGCAAGACAGTGAGGCCCGTTCTCTTTATCTGCTATTTGTAGAACCTTGACGGTATCCTGAAGAAGCCTAACGGTGAAACGCGTAGATACACAAGGGCTCACTGCACAGTATGTATTAGTGTACACGATTTTTAATTTTTCTGTATTGTTCTATTCATGTTGTGTATTTTTCAATAAATGATGTTTATTCTCATACCTCTTCGTTGTTTCCTATGCCTTTAAAGTCCGATTTAGGTTTACAGTTATAGTACACCTTTTTTTCCTGATACAGTTTTGACAGTTCCCTAAGAAGCGAGGGTTCCATCGAACTTGGACCTTGGTGGGCCAAAGAGTGCCTTGACCCTATCAGGAGGCTTGTACCCCCCCAGGGACGTTTTTTGGGATTAAGGCCCCTTGGTTGGTCTATTATTGTATCCTAGTGCACTACTTATTTTGCGCGCTGTGACTACACGGTTTCACTTTTCTTTTTCACCGGGGATCCACTAAGCGCTGCACCACGAAGCTCCGAAAAAGAATAAATAAAAGGGTCAGGAATAGAGAACGGAAGCATTCAGCTTTCTAAAAACAAAGAGCAGGAAAATAAGTTTAGGCGGCCATTATATACCAAAATTAACAGCAAGCGTGAGAGCGCCGCGGACCTAAAATGTGATATTTGATGTCATTTACATGACAAGGACCCGATCTGATTGCTCTGAGCCGCGTGAGAACTAAAGAGATGAGGAGGATAATTCACAATGAGTCACATCTGGTTGTCAGATAGAAGAGTCAAACAATCAATGCTTCATGTTTACCTATAAAAAACAAAAACAAAAAAAAAACACTTAAGGACGGAGGTTATTATGAAAAAAATGTTATACGCAATGGAACTTTTATGAAGAACATAAGTGCATAGGCCACCTTACCATATCTGTGTGTGTCAATAAAAAAAAAAAAAATCTCTTGAACACAAAGCCATTTCAGGGCTGGGAAAAAAAAATAAAGCCATGTGTGTTGTTTTCCTAAAAGGTACACTTCCATCAAAATCAGAACAATACATTGATACGCGTAGGAATACATTTTTTGTTGTCAAATAAGATTGTACTTTGTGCATAGACATGCTACAAGAAATAGTCGTGAATAGGGGTGAGCCCGATGTTCGAGTCGAACGTAAGTTCAACTCGAACATCGGGTGTTCGCCGAACAGTGAATAATATGCGGTGTTCGCGGCAAATTCGAAAGCTGCCGGAACACCGTTAAAGTCTATGGGACACGAACATGAAAAATCAAAAGTACTAATTTTAAAGGCTTATATGCAAGTTATTCAAAAAAAAGTTATTATTTTAATTCTTAAGAAGAAAGAATAAAAATGAAATATTCCTTTAAATATCGTGCCTGGGGGGTGTCTATAGTATGCCTGTAAAGTGGCGCATCTTTCCCGTGTTTAGAACAGTACCCCAGCAAAATGACATTTTGCGTTGTGGACATGATGTCCGCCGATCCCCTGATCCCAACCGCAGCCTGATGTCCGCCGATCCCCCGATCCCCACTGCAGCCTGATGTCCGCTGATTCCCACCACAGTCTGAGGTCCACCAATGCCCCGATCCCCACCGCAGCCTGATGTCCGCCGATCCCCCCATCCCCACTGCAGCCTGATGTCCGCCGATCCCCCCACCGCAGCCTGATGTCTGCCAATCCCCCCATCCCCACCACAGTATGATGTCCGCCAATACCCCAATCCCCACTGTAGCCTGATGTCCGCCGATCCCCCAATCCCCATCGCAGCCTGATGTCTGCCAATGTCCCAATCCCCACCGCAGCCTGATGTCCGCCGATCCCCCCATCCCCACCACAGTATGATGTCCGCCAATACCCCAATCCCCACTGTAGCCTGATGTCCGCCGATCCCCCAATCCCCATCGCAGCCTGATGTCTGCCAATGTCCCAATCCCCACCGCAGCCTGATGTCTGCCGATCTCCCCATCCCCACCACAGCCTGATGTCCGCCAATGTCCCAATCCCCACCGCAGCCTGATGTCCGCCGATCCCCCCATCCCCACCGCAGCCTGATGTCCGCCAATGTCCCAATCCCCACCGCAGCCAGATGTCCGCTGATCCCCCCATCCCCACCGCAGCCTGATGTCCGCCAATCCCCCCATCGCAGCCTGATGTCCGCCAATGCCCTGATCCCCGCCACAGCCTGATGTCCGCCGATCCACACTGCAGCCTGATGTCCACCGATCCCCAGATCCCCACCGCAGCCTGATGTCCGCCGATCTCCCCATCCCCACCACAGCCTGATGTCCACCAATGTCCCTATCCCCATCGCAGCCTGATGTCCGCCAATGCCCTGATCCCCGCCACAGCCTGATGTCTGCCGATCCACACTGCAGCCTGATGTCCGCCGATCCCCAGATCCCCACCGCAGCCTGATGTCCGCTGATCTCCCCATCCCCACCACAGCCTGATGTCCACCAATGTCCCTATCCCCACCGCAGCCTGATGTCCGCCGATCCCCCCATCCCCACCACAGCCTGATGTCTGCCAATTCCCCCACCGCAGCCTGATGTCTGCCAATTCCCCCCACCGCAGCCTGATGTCCGCCAATGCCCCGATCCCCGCCACAGCCTGATGTCCGCCGATCCACACTGCAGTCTGATGTCCGCCGTTGCCCCGATCCCCACCACAGCCTGATGTCCGCTAATGCCCACCACAGCCTGATGTCCGCCGATGCCCCGATCCCCACCGCAGCCTGATGTCCGCCAATCCCCCCATCGCAGCCTGATGTCCGCCAATGCCCTGATCCCCGCCACAGCCTGATGTCCGCCGATCCACACTGCAGCCTGATGTTCACCGATCCCCAGATCCCCACCGCAGCCTGATGTCCGCTGATCTCCCCATCCCCACCACAGCCTGATGTCCACCAATGTCCCTATCCCCACCGCAGCCTGATGTCCGCCGATCCCCCCATCCCCACCGCAGCCTGATGTCTGCCAATTCCCCCACCGCAGCCTGATGTCTGCCAATTCCCCCCACCGCAGCCTGATGTCCGCCAATGCCCCGATCCCCGCCACAGCCTGATGTCCGCCGATCCACACTGCAGTCTGATGTCCGCCGTTGCCCCGACCCCCACCACAGCCTGATGTCCGCTGATGCCCACCACAGCCTGATGTCCGCCGATGCCCCGATCCCCACCGCAGCCTGATGTCCGCTGATGCCCACCACAGCCTGATGTCCGCCGATGCCCTGATCCCCACCACAGCCTGATATCCGCTGATGCCCACCACAGCCTGATGTCAGCTGATGCCCGCCACAGCCTGATGTCCGCCGATGCCCCAATCCCCACCACAGCCTGATGTCCACCAATCCCCCCATCTACACTGCAGCCTGATGTCCGTCGACGGCCATTTTTTCGGGAGCAGTGATTTTTTTAATGCTTAAAATGAAACAATAAAAATTAAATATTCCTTTAAATATCGTGCCTGGGGGGTCTCTATAGTATGCCTGTAAAGTGGCGCATCTTTCCCGTGTTTAGAACAATTCCACACAAAATGACATGATGTCCGCCGATCCTCCCATCCCTACCGCAGCCTGATGTCCGCCGATGCCCACCGCAGCCTGATGTCCGCCGATCCCCACTGCAGCCTGATGTCCGCCGATCCCTCCATCCCCACTGCAGCCTGATGTCCGCCGATGCCCACTGCAGCCTGATGTCCACCGATGCCCACTGCAGCCTGATGTCCGCGGATCCCCACCACAGCCTGATCTCCTGTCTGAGCAATGCCTATAAACAATGTTACTTTGTATTTCTCTCTCTCTATGTCAGGCCTGTACAATGTTTATAAACAATGTTACTTTGTATCTCTATCTCCCGCGGTGTTAATTTCATCAATGAAAACGTTTTCGTCAAAGTTTTAGTTGGTGGCATTTTTACAGTGACGAAAACTAAAAATGAAAAGTACAGCACATTTTCATCCACTGACGAAAACTATGACGAAAATCAAATTTGTTTTCATTAACGAATGAAAACGGAATGAAAATGTGAGGCAGGGACGTTTATTCTCGTAAACTAACTTCCAGTTTTCACGGAGCTCTGCCTGCTTCCGCTTCCAGCAAGCAAGCGAGTTGAAGTAACTGTGTGCACCGTCCATGACGACCGCCAGAGACCACCCCCAACGCCTGTCCCACTCCCGACTCATGAGACGACCGCCCACATCCAGAGCAAAGAGCAAACTGTGAGTGTGTAGTACCAGTGTACATTACAATTACATCAGACCTGGGGCCTCCCCTCAGATCACCGTCCATCCAGAGCACTGTGTGTGCATTATTACAGGCCTCCTCCAACCATCTGCATCCAGGGGACTGAGCATTACAGGCCTCCTCAGGCCACCATCCAGAGCACTGTGCAAAATACAGGCCTCCTCGGACCACCATCCAGAGCACCTTGTAACATTACAGGCCTCCACAGACCACCATCCAGAGCACCTTGTAACATTACAGGCCTCCACGGACCACCATCCAGAGCACCTTGTACTTGTAACATTATAGGCCTCCACGGACCACCATCCAGAGCACCTTGTAACATTATAGGCCTCCTCGGACCACCATCCAGAGCACCTTGTAACATTACAGGCCTCCACGGACCACCATCCAGAGTACCTTGTAACATTACAGGCCTCCTCGGACCACCATCCAGAGCACCTTGTAACATTCAGGCCTCCTTGGACCACCATCCAGAGCACCTTGTAACATTACAGGCCTCCTCGGACCACCATCCAGAGCACCTTGTAACATTTCAGGCCTCCTTGGACCACCATCCAGAGCACCTTGTAACATTATAGGCCTCCTCGGACCACCATCCAGAGCACCTTGTAACATTATAGGCCTCCTCGGACCACCATCCAGAGCACCTTGTAACATTACAGGCCTCCTCGGACCACCATCCAGAGCACCTTGTAACATTACAGGCCTCCCTAGACCACCATCCAGAGCACCTTGTAACATTACAGGCCTCCTTGGACCACCATCCAGAGCACTTTGTAACATTACAGGCCTCCTTGGACCACCATCCAGAGCACCTTGCAGCATTGAAGGCCTCCTCAGATCACCAGCCAGAGCACCTTGTAACATTACAGGCCTCCTCGGACCACCATCCATAGCACTGTGCAGCATTACAGGCCTCCTCAGACCATCCAGAGTGGCTAAATCTGTATCTGTGAGTTTGTTTAAACCTTAATATCATAAATAATAACATGATATTCAATTTTTTTTACTCCGGGAGTATATAATGAGTTTGGCAATTCTATAGAAATGCTTAAATAATGCATTACAATTTAACTAAACCCATTTGATTTTTGTCGACTAAAATAGGATGACTAAAATGGGACTAAAACTAAAATGACATATTAGTCAACTAAAAGAAAATCAAAATTGAATGCCAAAGTTAACACCGATCTCCTGTCTGATCAATGTTTATAAACAATGTTACTTGGTATCTCTCTTTCTCCCATCTGAACAATATTTATAAACAATGTTACTTTGTATCTCTTTATCTCCCATCTACAGTATATATGTATACTCTGCTTTGATTTTCTTGTTTTTTTTTTTTTCCTCAGGTCTGTACAATGTTTATGAACAATAATACTTTGTATCTCTCTATCTCAGGTCTGTACAATGTCTAAAAATATTTTTTCTTTTTATCTCTATCTCCTCTCCTGTCTGTACAATGTTTATAAAAATGATATGTTGTATCTATCTATATCAGGTCTGATCAATGTTTATAACAAATGTTACTCTGTATCTATCTCCTGTCTGAATAATGTCTATAAACCATGTTACTTTGTATCTCTCAATCTCAGGTCTATACATTGTTTATAAACGATGTTACTTCATGTTTCTCTATCTCCTGCCTGGGCAATGTTTATTAGCAATGATACGATGGGGGAGAATTACTGAAACTGGTACACACAGAATCCGGTGCAGCTGTGCATGGTAGCCAATCAGCTTCTAACTTCAGCTTGTTCAATTAAGCTTTGACAAAAAAAAAAGGCTTTTAACCGCTCACCTGCCGGGCACTTTCACCCCCTTCCTGACCAGGCCAATTTTCAGCTCTCATCGCTGTCACACTTTGAATGACAATTGCGCTACATTGTACACATATGACATTTTTATCTTTTTTTTATTATTCAAGAGCTTTCTTTTGGTGGTATTTAATCACCACTGTTTTTTTTTTTCTTTTACTGAATAAACGAAAAAAGACCAAAAATTTGGGGGGGGGGGGGGGGATGTTTTTCATAGTTTGTTATATGATTTTGCAAACAGATAATTTTTCTCCTTTGCTGATGTTCGCTGATGAGGCTGTACTGATGAGGCAGCACTGATGGGCATTGATGAGGCTGCACTGATGGGCACTCATGAGGCTGCACTGATGGGCATTGATGAGGCTGCACTGATGAGGCCGCACTAATGGGCACTCATGAGGCTGCACTGATGGGCACTCATGAGGCCACACTGATGGGCACTCATGAGGCTGCACTGATGGGCATTGATGAGGCTGCACTGATGGGCACTCATGAGGCTGCACTGATGGGCATTGATAAGGCTGCACTGATGAGGCCGCACTAATGGGCACTCATGAGGCTGCACTGATGGGCACTGATGAGGCCGCACTGATGGGCACTCATGAGGGTGCTCTGATGAGGCCGCACTGATTGGCACTCATGAGGCTGCACTGATGGACACTGATGAGGCTGCACTGATAGGCACTCATGAGGCTGCACTGATGGGCATTGGTGAGGCTGCACTGATAGGCACTCATAAGGCCGCACTGATGGGCACTTATGATACTGCACTGATGAGGCCGCACTGATGGGCACTCATGAGTGTGCACTGATGAGGCCGCACTAATGGGCACTCATGAGGCTGCACTGATGGGCACTGATGAGGCTGCACTGATGGGCACTCATGAGGCTGCACTGATGGGCACTGATGAGGCTGCACTGATGGGCACTCATGAGGCTGCACTGATGGGCATTGATGAGGCTGCACTGATGAGGCCGCACTGATGGGCACTCATGAGGCTGCACTGATGGGCACTGATGAGGCCGCACTGATGGGCACTCATGAGGGTGCACTGATGAGGCCGCACTGATGGGCACTCATGAGGCTGTACTGATGGGCACTCATGAGGCTGCACTGATGGGCACTCATGAGGCTGCACTGATGGGCACTCATGAGGCTGCACTGATGGGAACTGATAGGCAGCACTGAAGGGCATTAATAGGTAGCACCGATAGGCGGCACTGATGGGCACTGATAGGTGCCACTGATGGGCACTGGCAGGTGGCACTGATGGGTTACACTGATGAGGAGACACTGATGCGCACTGATTCGCAGGACTGGTGGGCAGTGTTGGCACTGCTCTGGTAATCAGGACACTATAATAATCAGTGCCCTGATTATCAGTGTAAATGTCTCTTTGACACAAGCTAGTTATTGGCTCTCCTCTCCTCATGCTGTCAGCGTGAGGAAAGGAATGCCAATAACCGGCTTGTGTTTACATCATGATTAGCTGTGATTGGACACAGCTGATCATGTGGTAAAGGGCTGCTGTGATTGGCTCTTTACCCGACCCATGATCAGCTGTGTCCGAAGGACATATGACGCCCTCCTAGAACTGGCTGACCGCTCCGTAGCCCTCATTTTGCTATAGCGTGGTCGGCAAGTGGTTAAAGCCTCACTTATGGACAATATCAGGTACTGGAGTTTGCAGTTATTTCACAATCGTGCGTAATTTTAGATCTTAACATGTTTGGCATCATTTATTCGATCGTATTTTTTTATTTTAACCCCCAAATTATTTTTTTTTGTTTTGTGTGCACTAAAATTTATTTCAGTGCATTTTGTCTTAAAAAATTCTGTTTGATTAACGAAGCAAATATCATGTGACATAAAAAATGGCAACAGCCACCATTTTCTTCTCTAGGGCCTCCGAGTGAAGTAACTCCACCCCACAGAGGGTGGTCTCGACACGGAAGGAAGAAAGGCCACCTTTTTCTTATCTTGTACAATCTCAAAAAGTCAAAGAACATGGATAGGCGCTTGCTGCACTACCCGAAATCCTGTGGTGCAAGGGATGGACAATCTATAGACAGGTCTTCAAAGGGGTAATCAAGGTGTATATGCAAGTTCTATACATTCCCAAACCAGCAAAAGAAGCCTTTCCTACATCTACGTTGCATAAGTTAAAGAAGTTGACCAATCATAGGGGTGTATTGACTAAAGCTGGAACCAATCAGCTTCCAGGTTTTATTGCCAAAACTTAATTCAACAAGCTGAGGTTAGAAGCTGATTGGCTGCTATGCAGAAGTGAGCCTGATTTTGCACTCTCCAGCTTTAGTAAATAAAATAGTGTCACATCAAAGTCATCATCAGGTCTGGCAGCATCACCTCTTCCCCTATCCTTGTGAACAAGCCAGCAGTAGTGAAACGCGTCAGAGAAGGTTGGTTTCGGGTGGAGACATCAATGTATACAGCAGGGGCAGCCCATCCATTGTGGGAGCACGGGCGCCGCCTCCCCTATCCACCGCCGCTGCCCTCCCTATCCTTGCGCCCGGCCCCTTTCAGGACACCGGGCACATGAATTCCTATGGCGGGGATGGGCAGGGGGGGGTGTTTTTTGTAGCACCTGATTAGAACCAGAGGCTCTAATAGGCTTTAAAATAGGGTGGGCTTGGGGCACAGAACATTGCGTCTGGAGCCCACCCAGTTGTGTTCAACAGCGAATGAATATTTACTGTTGCAACACTGATCCTCCTCCCGGCCAATCGGGAAGCGGGCCTGATACCCATCACCCGATTGGCTAAGAGGACAGGCGATCCTATCGGACACCTAGGAGGAGGGGAGGAGACGCAGGGCGGAAGTGAGGAGAAGACACAGGAGTCGCTGCCCAATGCCCTCTGCAGCCTGATGTCCGCCGATGCCCCGATCCCTGCCACTGCCCGATGTGCCTGCCACTGCCCGATGTGCCTGCCACTGCCCGATGTGCCCACCGCTGCCCAATCCCCACCGCTGCCCGATATGCCCACCGCTGGCCGATGTGCTTGCCGCTGCCCGATGTGCCCAGCGCTACCCGATCCCCGCTGCTGCCCGGTGTGCCTGCTGATGCCCGATCTCTGCCACTGCCCGATGTGCCCACCGCTGCTTGATGTGCCTACCGCTACCTGATCCCCGCTGCTGCCCGGTGTGCCTGCTGATGCCCGATCTCCACCGCTGCCCGATGTGCCCTTGCTGCCTGATGTGCCCACCGCTACCCGATCCCCGCTGCTGCCCGGTGTGCCTGCTGATGCCCGATCTCCGCCGCTGCCCAATGTGCCTGTCGCTGCCCGCTGTGCCCACCGATGCCTAATGTGCCCGCCGATGCCCGATGTGCCCTCTGCCTAGATAGGGTAAGTGCCGGTGGACCGACAGACATCGGGGGGGGGGGTTGAGGTGTCGCGGTGGGGGGTGGTTGTTTGCCGCCTTCCCAAACAAAAAGGCACCAGCAGGCACTGGTAAACAGTATTTTTCTGACAAACTAAAAGAGATGTATGGGTTTTGTTTTTTTTTAATCATACTTACCTAGGTGGATGCTGCATCTGTCCCCCAGCGCCTCTTACACTGAGAACCGAGCGATCAAACACCGCCAATCACTCGGTTCTCACAGCTCTGTGAGCAGAGAGCTGGTGACTGTCAGTCACCACTCTCTGCTCTGCCCCCCCCCCACACTCACTGGAGCGCTGATCTGTGAAGAGGGGGGCCTTAACTCACAATTGCGCGGTCGTGCGACGCTGTACCCAAACAAAATTGACGTCCCACAAATAGAGATTTTTTTTGGTGGTATTTGATCATCTCTGCGGTTTTTATTTTTTGCGCTATAAACAAAAAAAGAGTGGCAATTTTGAAAAAAACACATTTTGTACTTTTTGCTATAATAAATATCCCCATTTTTTTAAAAAAAAAAGCTAATTTTTTCTCAGTTTAGGCCGATATGTATTTTGGTAAAAAAAAATCGCCATAAGCGTATATTGATTGGTTTGCGCAAATGTTATAGCGTCTACAAAATAGAGGATAGATTTATAGCATTTTAATTTTTTTAATTTTTTTTTTACCAGTAATGGCGGCGATCTGCGATTTTTATTGGGACTGCGACATTGCAGCGGACACATCGGACACTTTTGAACACATTTTTGGGACCATTGGCATTTATACAGCGATCAGTGCCTTAAAAATGCACTGATTACTGTAAAAAATGTCACTGGCAGGGAAGGGGTTAACACTAGGGGGCGATCAAGGGGTTAACTGTGTTCCCTAGTGTGTGTTTCTAACTGTAGGGGGAGGGGACTGAACTAGAGGAAATGACAGATCATTGTTCCTAGCTAATAGGAACACACGATCTGTCTCTCCTCACAGAACAGAACAGGAATTTGTGCGTTTACACACACACTTCCGTGTTCTGCCTCTCGTGCACCCGCGATCGCTCGTGGCCGGTGGTCATCGCGACCATTGGCCATGACCATCGGCATCCCCGCTGTGCAGCGGGCGCGTGTGCGCGCCTCCGGGGGGCGCACGCGTGCCTGCTATCCCGGTCTCGCGAGCCGACATATAGCTACGACGGTTCGTGGGATCGTGCCGACCTGCCGCCGTAAAATGACGGTGGCTGGTCGGCAAGCGGATAAAGACAAAATGAAGAGCTATGCTTTGGAGTGTGGCTTATATTTTTTTACTTTTGACTGAGGGTGGTGGAGAGGTTGTGGTAGCCAGCACCCTGGTTGTCCACATGGGAAGTTGGGATAGCCAGCACCCTGGTTGTCCACATGGGAAGTTGTGGTAGCCAGCACCCTGGTTGTACACATAAGAGGTTGTGGTAGCCATCACCCTGGTTGTCCACATGGGAAGTTGTGGTAGCCAGCACCCTGGTTGTCTACATGGGAAGTTGTGGTTTCCAGCACCCTGGTTGTCCACATGGGAAGTTGTGGTTTCCAGCACCCTGGTTGTCCACATGGGAAGTTGTGGTAGCCAGCACCCTGGTTGTCTACATGGGAAGTTGTGGTTGCCAGCACCCTGGTTGTCCACATGGGAAGTTGGAGTAGCCATCACCCTGGTTGTCCACATGGGAAGTTGTGGTATCCAGCACCCTGGTTGTCCACATGGGAAATTGTGGTACCAAGCACCGTGGTTGTCCACATGGGAAGTTGTGGTAGCCAGCACCCTGGTTGTCCACATGGAAAGTTGTGGTACCAAGCACCCTGGTTGTCCACATGGGAAGTTGTGGTAGCCAGCACCCTGGTTGTCCACATGGGAAGTTGTGGTAGCCAGCACACTGGTTGTCCACATAGTAAGTTGTGGTAGCCAGCACACTGGTTGTCCACATGGGAAGTTGTGGTAGCCAGCACCCTGGTTGTCCACATGGGAAGTTGTGGTAGCCAGCACCCTGGTTGTCCACATGGGAAGTTGTGGTAGCCAGCACCCTGGTTGTCCACATGGGAAGTTGTGGTATCCAGCACCCTGGTTGTCCACATGGGAAATTGTGGTACCAAGCACTGTGGTTGTCCACATGGGAAGTTGTGGTAGCCAGCACCCTGGTTGTCCACATGGGAAGTTGTGGTACCAAGCACCCTGGTTGTCCACATGGGAAGTTGTGGTTTCCAGCACCCTGGTTGTCCACATGGGAAGTTGTGGTGGCCAGCACCCTGGTTGTCCACATGGGAAGTTGGGATAGCCAGCACCCTGGTTGTCCACATGGGAAGTTGTGTAGCCAGCACCCTGGTTGTCCACATGGGAAGTTGTGTAGCCAGCACCCTGGTTGTCCACATGGGAAGTTGTGGTAGCCAGAACCCTGTTTGTCCACATGGGATGAAAGGAGCAAGTCTGGAGCGGAGCCATGGGTTTGGGTACTTTCTTATTGCAATGCAATATTATTAGAAGAAGTTGTTGCTCTCCCATTTCCTTGGAATGCCTTGTGGTGCATTGTAGAGAGACAGGGGTTGATATACTAATGGCAAATAGACGGTGATAGCAGTTGCTCCAGAGCTTAGCAAAAGAGCAGACAGCACTGCTGAACACAGATCCAATCTAAACACAAATGCTGGCTGAAGTCTTCTCTAAAAACTGACACTTCCAGTTGAGTTGGTCTCCTGCTTCCCTGCTGTGCTCAGTGATAACCATGATTGGGATAGCCAGCACCCTGGTTGTCCACATGGGAAGTTGTGGTAGCCAGCACCCTGGTTGTACACATGAGAGGTTGTGGTAGCCATCACCCTGGTTGTCCACATGGGAAGTTGTGGTAGCCAGCACCCTGGTTGTCCACATGGGAAGTTGTGGTAGCCAGCACCCTGGTTGTCTACATGGGAAGTTGTGGTTTCCAGCACCCTGGTTGTCCACATGGGAAGTTGTGGTTTCCATCACCCTGGTTGTCCACATGGGAAGTTGTGGTAGCCAGCACCCTGGTTGTCCACATGGGAAGTTGTGGTACCAAGCACCCTGGTTGTCCACATGGGAAGTTGTGGTTTCCAGCACCCTGGTTGTCCACATGGGAAGTTGTGGTGGCCAGCACCCTGATTGTCCACATGGGAAGTTGTGGTAGCCAGCACCCTGGTTGTCCACATGGGAAGTTGTGTAGCCAGCACCCTGGTTGTCCACATGGGAAGTTGTGTAGCCAGCACCCTGGTTGTCCACATGGGAAGTTGTGGTAGCCAGAACCCTGTTTGTCCACATGGGATGAAAGGAGCAAGTCTGGAGTGGAGCCATGGGTTTGGGTACTTTCTTATTGCAATGCAATATTATTAGAAGAAGTTGTTGCTCTCCCATTTCCTTGGAATGCCTTGTGGTGCATTGTAGAGAGACAGGGGTTGATATACTAATGGCAAATAGACGGTGATAGCAGTTGCTCCAGAGCTTAGCAAAAGAGCAGACAGCACTGCTAAACACAGATCCAATCTAAACACAAATGCTGGCCGAAGTCTTCTCTAAAAACTGACACTTCCAGTTGAGTTGGTCTCCTGCTTCCCTGCTGTGCTCAGTGATAACCATGATTGGTTCCCACCAATCTCCACATGACTACTGAGTTCTGTAGTCAGCGGGAGGAACCAATGCGATCAGCAGGGAACCAGGGGACTGACACTCACAAGAAATACCAAGAAATCAAGTTGCTAAAAACTAGATATTTAAAAATAAATGTTCAGTATGTTTAGAGGATAACTCCAGCTTTTAGACCATGTAAATTACATGTTATGCCTAATATTTTTTACTACAAAAAAAAAAATGTGCCGGGGAGACGTGAGACACAGAAGGGTGACCGGCGCTCGCAGTCAGCAGGAGCATCAAGCGGAATAATGAATGCGATACAACGCCCTAACTTTTCCGCAACCTCAACACAGATCTACACTACATTGTCAAAAGTATTGGGACGCTATAACAGCTTCAATGACTTTGGGAATGTTTGACCGTTGTTCCACAAGCGCATTTGTGAGGTCAGGCACTGATGTTGGACAAGTAGGTCTGGCTTGCAGTCTCCGTTCTAATTCATCCCAAAGGTGTTCTATCAGGTTGAGGTCAGGCCTCTGTGCAGGCCAGTCAAGTTCCTCCACCCCAAACTCGCTCATCCATGTCTTTATGGACCTTGCTTTGTGCACTGTTGCTCAGGTATGTTGGAACAGGAAGGGGCCATCCGCAAACTGTTCCCACAAATTTGGGAGCATGAAATTGTCCAAAATGTCTTTGTATGCTGACGCCTTAAGAGTTCCCTTCACTGGAACAAAGGGGCCAAACCCAACCCCTGAAAAACAACCCCCACACCATAATCCCCCCTCCACCAAATGATTTGGACCAGTGCACAAAGCAAGGTCCATAAACACATGGATGATCAAGTTTTTGGTGGAGGAACTTGACTGGCCTGCACAGAGTCCTGACCTCAAACCGACACAGAACACCTTTGGGTTGAGTTAGAGCGGAGACTGCGAGCCAGGCCTTCTTGTCCACATCAGTGCCTGACCTCACAAATGCGCTTCTGGTTGAATGGTCAAACATTCCCCATAGACACCCTCCTAAACCTTCTGGACAGCCTTGCCAAAAAGAGTTGAAGCTGTTATAACTGCAAAGGCTGGGCCAACTCAATATTGAACCCTACAATCTAAGACTGGGATGCCATTAAAGTTCATGTGCATGTAAAGGCAGGCGTCCCAATACTTTTGGTAATATAGTGTATGTAGTTGGGAGATAAAGAGATACAAAGTATCATTGCTAATAAAAATTTGTAGCACCCTCTAGTGTGCTAGAAGAATAGTACATGGTTGTGAGAATAGGTAAAATTCCAGGCTTGACTGGCAGCCAAGCCTGGGTGTGTTTTGATCTGGGCTGGGAGTGGCTTAGAGTAGTGCTGGGTGACTCTCAGGTAGCATCACCAGGACCTCCCACTTCTTTCCAGAATGCTCTGGTGTTTTCTGGAAAGGGAGGTTGAGGGGGGGGTTGAGCTGCCTCGGGGGTTCTGATGAGCTCTGACCAATCCCCGATCTGGATTCGCAGGGGGCAGGCCTCCTTAAATACCCAGGGTAGGCCAGCTGGGGAGGAGTTGATCGGGTGGAAGATGGAGTTTTAGGCTGTCCAGGCTTTTGAGGGAGGTCCCCAGTCTGGGGGTGACCTTAGGCCTGGGCTCGGGTGCGGAAAGAAACCTCTTACAACCCACAGAGGTGTCCTGACCAGGAGGCACAGGAGGAGCAAGAGAGGACAGCGGGAGGACAGTGCCAGGTGAGTCTCCAGGAGTTCCACAGAGGAAGCCAAGAGGGCTGGTGAGTGTACACACAGTCAGGAGGACTGGGAGGCATGCCTGAGAGGACTGGGATGGAGCAGTCTGGGATGGGTGCAGAGCCAGTCTGGAGGATTGTGGTGGCACGGGCAGTGGAAAGGAGCAGCTGCAGCCAGGAGCGCTTGCAGTGCCTGAAGAGGTGGTACTGGGAGCAGTAGCCACAGGGACAGTTAGCACTGGAACTTTCTATATTTTTGCTACACCATAGGGGCCTGAGGTCCCTGCCTGCAAAGGGCATCTGCTTTGGGCCTGGCTGAGCCAGTGTCAGGCCTACAGTGCTAGTTGGTCCGGATAGTGCAAGCAAGCGATGTGCTGGAGGGGTGAGGAGTGATTGTCTGCAAGCAAGGAAGTGCAGGAGTAGAAGAGGAGATTGTATATACCGTGGTGTATATAGTTAGTCCCAATTTTGACTTTCAACTATCTGGGCATCTCATAAGTTTCCTATCCTTATCCAAGTTAAATTCCTCTTAATAAAATACAAAAAATCAAGTGCAAGGACTATTTCATGTCCCTGGATGCTTGAAAAGTGTGTGCCTGGCTGGGCAGGGTGACAGACGAACTACTACATTCAGCAGCCCCTATGGGCGTACCGCTACACCTTTCTCAAGCAGGCAGGGCCGGATTAACATCGGGGCTATTGGAGCTGCAGCTCCAAGCCCCCTTAAGACAGGCCCATTTGTCAAAAAAATAAAATAGATTTTAAAAAAACGGTCGACTTCAAGGGTCGTGGCTTGGTGACCAAGGGTCACAGAAACCCCAAATTAGCTGTAGCTGAAGACCCCCCCCCCCCCCCAAGTTTGGGGCTTCTATCATCTATGGTTTCTGGAGATACCGGCCTCCTTGCGCAGCCTGTCAGAAGCTACATACAGAGCGGCCAGTTTAAATACAAGCTGACACACTCTGTTTTTTCAATGTGGGGGTTCCCCTTAAAATCCATACCAGACCGAAGGGCCTGCTATGTTCTTGGAGAGGGACCCCATGCCGGTTTTTATTTTAAGGAGCAGGGCTCTCGGATCCCTCCTGTATTCATTTGTATTATAAGTGTACTGTCTGCCCACATGTTGTAAAGCGCTGCGCAAACTGTTGGCGCTATATAAATCCTGCATAATAATAATAATAATAATAACTTTTTAATTTGGCGTGGAGTTCCCCTTCAAGATCCTCAGAGCGCAAGTCGCATTGCCAAAGTCGGATCAGTTAAGATGGCGATCCGATTTTGATCCGACTTCAGTGATATTCAATGGGCTGAAGTAGGATCAAAGCCGGACCAAAGTAGTGCAGGGACTACTTTGAAGTCGCCACGACTTGAAGTCGTACTAATATGAATGGTAGTCATTGGAAATCATGGGGAACAACTTGTCATGTGACTTTGCAGTCCCAAACCGTAGGACAAGTCGTAAAAGTGTGAAAGGGGCCTTAGGCTGCATTCACACCTGAGCGTTTTCAGGCAGAAAATCGCGCGATTTTACCCCAAGTTTTGCCGCAATTTTTACAGGTCAAAAAGTCACCAATGTAAAAAAGCAGAAAAACGCCTGTAACCTGCCTAAAAAGAAGCTCATGTACTTTTTTTTTTGAGCTTCAGATGTTTTGCTTCAGGCGACAGAACGCTCAGATGTGAACAGGGGCCATTAACCGCTTGCTGACCGCTGCACACAGATATACGTCTACAGAATGGCACAGGCAGGCAAATGGGCGTACAGGTACGTACCTTTAACTTAGCCACATGCCATGGGAGCGTGCCCGCGGGTCCTGGGAACTCGATGTTCGCCGGCAGCCCGCGGTTGCGGTGTGGAGAGGTAGAGAGGCATTTCCCCGTTCTGCCTAGCGACAAGACAGAGATCTACTGCTCCCTGTGATCGGGAGCAGTGATCACTGTCATGTCCTGGGTAGCCCACCCCCCCCCCACAGTTAGAATCACACCTTAGGACACACTTAACCCATTGATCGCCCCCTAGTGTTTAACCCCTTCCCTGCCAGTGATATTTACACAGTAATCAGTGCATTTTTATAGCACTGATCGCTGTATAGATGTGAATGGTCCCAAAGTAGTGTCAAAAAATTGCTCTGGTCAGGAAGGGGGGTAAAATCTTCCGGGGCTGAAGCGGTTACAATGAATGGGATTTTGTTTGTTGGGCGTTTTGCAACTTTTGAGATGAGCATTATTTTTTTTTTTTATGAGCTGCAAACGCTCAGGTGTGAATGGGCCCTAAAAAAAAGCAGCAAACTGGTCAATGAAAAGTTGATGGCTTTCGGAATTTGATGGCGTGATTGTCGGAGATTGGCTTGTGGCCCCCCCCCCTCCTGTTTTCTGACAGCCCCACTTAGATCTTTGCAGGGAACGTTCCGGTGCAGATTGTCATTTCATCATTAAAGTTTTCTAAACTCTTATCCATGAAAAAAAAAAAAAAAAAAAAAAACAAGATCTGACTGTGTGAACTCTTCCTGATAGCGCCGATCCCTTTTGGGTAATGCACTAATGTCTTAATTGGCTTTATTTTGACACGCTTCTCTTCCTGTGGTGGCACAACTAGCAGAATACAAATTTTATTTCTGTAGGTTAAACAGGACCCGAGGGACCATGAAACCTTTTTCTATAGTAACTGGGAAAAAAAAAAAAAAAGAATCTTCAATATGCAGAGCACCAGAGAATTGAAATGTTGCCGTTTCCACTGTAGACATTATTATCTGTGATGTTATGTTGTACTCAATTAATGTAAAAATATTTTATTGTGACTTCCAGAAGCGACCCGTTGCCTGGAGAGAAAGTGCGCGCTCTTATCTGCTCATCAATTATCACATTGGATAATTTATGACAGTAAATTATCACCCTTGTCAGCTTTAAAGTCTGATTAACATTTTCACAGGAGGAACCTGGAAGCAGTGAGCTCTCTGGGTTTTATCTCATCATTCCTCAGCGAGAGCAAAAAAAAAAAACGTTTGACGCGTTTTACCCTCAAACAATAATAATACTATGTCTGTCTGTCTCATTTGTCTGTCTGGCTACAAATCTATCATCCGTCTTTTCTCATGGCTCTCCACCCCCTCTCTATTTTAAGAAGGTCATTTCATTTTAAAAAATACGAAATAAAAAAATAGAAAAGTGACAACAGAAAAAAACAAAAAAAAAACAAGTGGTCCGTTGTGTTTGCCCATTTTTATTAATTTACTTGTTTTTTGTTCTTTTTTACTTTTTTATCTGAATATAGATCCAAAGCATGTTTAACCACGGGACACGTTCACCTTCTTCCTGCCCAGGCCAATTTTCAGCTTTCAGCGCTCTCATACTTTGAATGACAATTATACGTTCACAGGGCTGCTATTAGAAATCACGGGGGGCCCCCCATACATCCTTCCTGATGGGCCCCCCCCCCCAGCGTGCAGCGGAACAGTGCCTCCCAGTGGCGACCCACCCATTAGAGAAGCCCGGGCACCGCCCCCCTCTATCCACGGCCGCCACCCCCTATATCAGCCCTATGTCAGAAACCATAAACCAGACCGAGACAGAAGTACAGTAAAATCACACTTGTTTATTAATAAAAATAAAAAGATAAATAGAGCAAGCGTAGTCAAAGCATAGCCAGAGTCCAGTAACCGGATCGGGTAATCAGCCAAGCCAGAGTTCAGTAACCAGATCGGGTAATCAGCCAAGCCAGAGTTCAGTAACCGGATCAGGTAATCAGCCAGGCCAGAGTTCAGTAACCAGATCGGGTAATCAGCCAAGCCAGAGTCCAGTAACCGGATCGGGTAATCAGCCAAGCCAGAGTTCAGTAACCAGATCGGGTAATCAGCCAAGCCAGAGTCCAGTAACCAGATCGGGTAATCAGCCAAGCCAGAGTTCAGTAACCAGATCGGGTAATCAGTCAAGCAAGAGTTCAGTAACCGGATCGGGTAATCAGCCAAGGCAGAGTTCAGTAACCAGATCGGGTAATCAGCCAAGCCAGAGTTCAGTAACCGGATCGGGTAATCAGCCAAGCCAGAGTTCAGTAACCGGATCGGGTAATCAGCCAAGCCAGAGTTCAGTAACCGGATCGGGTAATCAGCCAAGCCAGAGTTCAGTAACCGGATCGGGTAATCAGCCAAGCCAGAGTTCAGTAACCAGATCGGGTAATCAGCCAAGCCAGAGTTCAGTAACCGGAACGGGTAGTCAACCAAGCCAGAGTCCAATAACTGGATCAGGTAATCAGCCAAGCCAGAGTCCATTAACCGGATTGGGTAGTCAGCCAAGCCAGAGTCCAATAACCAGATCGGGTAGTCAGTCAAGCCAGAGTTCAGTAACCAGATCAGATAATCAGCCAAGCCAGAGTTCAGTAACCAGATCGGGTAATCAGCCAAGCCAGAGTTCAGTAACCAGATCGGGTAATCAGCCAAGCCAGAGTTCAGTAACCGGATCGGGTAATCAGCCAAGCCAGAGTTCAGTAACCGGATCGTGTAATCAGCCAAGCCAGAGTTCAGTAACCAGATTGGGTAATCAGCCAAGTCAGAGTTCAGTAACCAGATCGGGTAATCAGCCAAGCCAGAGTCCAATAACCGGATCGGGTAATCTGCCAAGCCAGAGTTCAGAACCAGATCGGGTAATCAGCCAGGCCAGAGTTCAGTAACCGGATCGGGTAATCAGCCAAGCCAGATTTCAGTAACCGGATCGGGTAATCAGCCAAGCCAGAGTTCAGTAACCAGATCGGGTAATCAGCCAAGCCAGAGTTCAGTAACCAGATCGGGTAATCAGCCAAGCCAGAGTTCAGTAACCGGATCGGGTAATCAGTCAAGCCAGAGATCAGTAAGCGGATCGGTTAATCAGCCAAGCCAGAGTTTAGTAACCAGATCAGGTAATCAGCCAAGCCAGAGTTCAGTAACTGGAACGGGTAGTCAACCAAGCCAGAGTCCAATAACCGGATCGGGTAATCTGCCAAGCCAGAGTTCAGTAACCAGATCGGGTAATCAGCCAAGCCAGAGTTCAGTAACTGGATCGGGTAATCAGCCAGGCCAGAAGTCAGGGATCCAAGTTGAGGAACAGCAAGCAGGATAAGGAGCCAGAAGGGATGTCAGCAAAGCCAGTCCTTAAACAGGAACGCAGGAGATGGTTTCTTGTGATGTGACCAAGGCGAAGGCAGGAATGAAGTGAGCTGGAGATCTTTAAGTAGGCGGGACTGACAAGCAGATCCACAACAGCTGGTTAACTGTGGAGAGAGATAGGAGCTGGCAATTAGCCGACAGCTGAGCGGCCAGCTCAGAGAAGGAAGGGCTGAGCCCAGCCCTGACACCCTAGTACTCCGGTCTCAGGGAACCCCTGCTAAACATTAGAAATCTACAACTCATGATACATTAGTGTGATGGTCGGGGGGAAGAATGATCCTTACACTTGTGGTCATTGGGAAGAGTTACCTCCTTACAGATAGCTTAAAAAGATCAATGGTGTGAGTGGGAACTTATCTAAGAGGCAGAAATTGTCCAATGCTGAAGGAACCTCTAGCAACCTCTGGAGGAACCCTGGTTGAGAATCACTGCCCTATGTGAATAGATAGATTAATTCATAGCATGAGCTCTATCCACGGCCGCCACTGCCACCCCCCTATTCATTCGTCCGGCCCCTTTCAGGATGCCAGGCACATGAATTACAGCGGCAGGGGTGTACTTTTTTTTAAGCACCTGATTAGAGCCATAAGCTCTAATAGGCTTCAAAATAGGGTGGCGAGGAGGCAAAGAGCATTGCGCCAGGAGCCCACCCAGGTGTTACAACAGCAGATGAATATTCGCTATTGAAACACTGATCCTCAATCCAGCCAATCAGAAGCAGGTCTGAGACCCGTTTTCCGATTGGCCGAATCGAGAAGAGTCCCAATTGGCCGCCGAGGACGGAGGTGACGGAAGCCACCACAATGCCTGTGGAGAGCAGGGGAAAGGAAAGCCACCCAAGCCCGGGAGAAGCGCTGCCCACCATAGATGGTGTAAGTGCTCCAGACCCAACTGGCCAACCGGGGAGGGGGGTTTGGTACTGTTTGTGGCCCCCCCCCCTAAAAAATTTTTTACCACCAGCCGCCACTAGTGCTTCCTCTCCTACAACCTCCTGGGCTCCTCTGTTCACATGATGAGGCCAAGGAAAATGTAAATTAGGCCATGGTAACCAAATAGGAGCGGGGGTGTAGTCTATTAAAATCCAATTATTAATTTAGGCGGAAATGAACAATAACGCTGCCAGCGAAGACAGCGGCGCTGTAAATATCTGATGTGTATGTGTGTGTGTGATAGCCCTGAACCAATAGAAATAAGGCTTAGTATTGGTGGACACTATGGTGTGGGGGAGGGAAGGTGGTTATCCAAAAGGTAGATCCAACGCGTTTTGGGGGAAATGCCTTCCCCTTTCCTCAGGGCTAGTGTCACTAGTAGATTTAGAAGGGCTTTAACAAATTCAATTTCTTCACTTTATTTTGTATATACCTCCCAAAGGGACCCTCCGCTATGTGAGAAGCAGGAACATCATTTCAGCGGGTGGGTATGGCGGTTGAGTGGTGGTAGGCCACAGCGGTAACTAGAAAGTATTGTAGGATCACCGGCGGATCTGGAATTCAGTGACCACCCTCATTTTACGTTATTATTGCTGTTTCTCTCGTAGTCCAGACTCTACCTATCATTTCCTCGGCACCGGAGGGGGAAGAACGGCTTCCAGGCTATTAAACGTCATTTCCATGCAAATGCCCCATATCTGTGTAATTAATTGGATATGGAGATCTCTGCTTGGCAGTGTCGGTGCTCCCGGCACACTCCTGAATGACACGGCCGGGCTGCCTGCTAGGTGTCATCACACCGCCAAGAGGAGAAGATTTTATTTATCTCAAGGATGTGCAGAAGAAGGAAATCAAATAAATTAAAAAAAAGGAAATAAATACATAAATAAAAAGTAAATAAATAAAAAAGTAAACAAATACATAAACAAATAAAGTAAATAAATAAATACATAATTAAGTAAATAAATACATAAACAAATAAATACATAAATACGTAAATAAATAAAAAAATTAATAAATACATAAATAAATATGTAAATAAATAAAAAAGTAAATAAAGTAAATAAATACATAAATAAATGCATTAAAAAAGTAAATAAATAAATACGTAAATAAATAAAAAAAAGTAAATAAATATATAACTAAGTAAAAAAGTAAATGAATAAAGTAAACAAATACATAAACAAATAAAGTAAATAAATACATAAATAAATAAAAAAATGTCATAAATAAAAAGTAAATAAATACATAAACAAATAAAGTAAAAAAAAATAAATACATAAATAAATATGTAAATAAATAAAGAAAATAGATACATAAATAAATAAATACAATAAAAAAGTAAATAAATAAATAAACACAACAAATGGATTTAACTCCTTGCTAGCATTCCAGTTCTGTTTTTTTCCCGAAGAAGAAATTTCCAGACTGTTTCGAATGGTTGTTGTACGGGACGCTCTGGGACTGGCTATTTGTAATAACTATTGTGATGTTTACCTGAAAGTCATTTTTTTGATGTGGTTTTTGGATCTCTACACAATTGATGCTTTCTGTTTTGTCGGTTGTATCATTTATAGAGGAAACCTTTCATCAGAATATAAATGTATAAGAAAGTATCTCCTACAGAGAGAAACATTCATATCTACCTCTTCCTCTGACCTCATCACCGATCATTGCTGGAATGTGGAGATTCTGCCTGAAGGATGCTATAGATAGATCTATCTATCTATCTATCTATCTATCTATCTATCTATCTATCTATCTATCTATCTATCTATCTATCTATCTATCTATCTATCTATCTATCTATCTATCTATCTATCTATCTATCTATCTATCCATCTATCTATCTATCTACCGTATCTCACAAAAGTGAGTACACCCCCTCATATTTTTGTAAATCTTTTCTTCTATCTTTTCATGTGACAACACTGAAGAAATGACACTTGTCTACAATGTAAAGTAGTGAGTGTACAGCTTGTATAACAGTGTAAATTTGCTGTCCCCTCAAAATAACTCAACACACAGCCATTAATGTCTAAACCGCTGGCAACAAAAGTCAGTACACCCCTAAGTGAAAATGTCCAAATTGGGCCCAATTAGCCATTTTCCCTCCCCGGTGTCATGTGACTCGTTAGTGTTACAAGGTCTCAGGTATGAATGGGGAGCAGGTGTGTTAAATTTGGTGTTATCGCTCTCACTCTCTCATACTGGTCACTGGAAGTTCAACATGGCACCTCATGGCAAAGAACTCTCTGAGGATCTGAAAAAAAAGAATTGTTGCTCTACATAAAGATGGCCTAGGCTATAAGAAGATTGCCAAGACCCTGAAACTGATCTGCAGCACGGTGGCCAAGACCATACAGCGGTATAACAGGACAGGTTCCCCTCAGAACAGGCCTCGCCATGGTCCACCAAAGAAGTTGAGGTCACGTGCTCAGCGTCATATCCAGAGGTTGTCTTTGGGAAATAGACGTATGAGTGCTGCCAGCATTGCTGCAGAGGTTGTAGGGGTGGGGGGGTCAGCCTGTCAGTGCTCAGACCATACGCCGCACACTGCATCAAATTGGTCTACATGGCTGTCATCCCAGAAGGAAGCCTCTTCTAAAGATGATGCACAAGAAAGACCGCAAACAGTTTGCTGAAGACAAGCAGACTAAGGACATGGAATACTGGAACCATGTCCTGTGGTCTGATGAGACCAAGATAAACTTATTTGGTTCAGATGGTGACAAGCGTGTGTGGCGGCAACCAGGTGAGGAGGACAAAGACAAGTGTGTCTTGTCTACAGTCAAGCATGGTGGTGGGAGTGTCATGGTCTGGGGCTGCATGAGTGCTGCCGGCACTGGGGGGCTACAGATCATTGAGGGAACCATGAATGCCAACATGTACTGTGACATACTGAAGCAGAGCATGATCCCCTCCCTTCAGAGTCTGGGCCGCAGGGCAGTATTCCAACATGATAACCACCCCAAACACGCCTCCAAGACGACCACTGCCTTGCTAAAGAAGCTGAGGGTAAAGGTGATGGACTGGCCAAGCATGTCTCCACACCTAAACCCTATTGAGCATCTGTGGGACATCCTCAAACGGAAGGTGGAGGAGCACAAGGTCTCTAACATCCACCAGCTCCGTGATGTCGTCATGGAGGAGGGGAAGAGGACTCCAGTGACAACCTGGGAAGCTCTGGTGAACTCCATGCCCAAGAGAGTTAAGGCAGTGCTGGAAAATAATGGTGGCCACACAAAATATTGACACTTTGGGCCCAAATTTAACACACCTGCTCCCCATTCACACCTGTGACCTTGTAACACTAACGAAGTCACATAAAACCGGGGAAGGAAAATGGCTAATTGGGCCCAATTTGGACATTTTCACTTAGGGGTGTACTGACTTTTGTTGCCAGCGGTTTAGACATTAATGGCTGTGTGTTGAGTTATTTTGAGGGGACAGCAAATTTACACTGTTGTACAAGCTGTACACTCACTACTTTACATTGTAGCAAAGTGTCATTTCTTCAGTGTTGTCACATGAAAAGATAGAAGAAAAGATTTACAAAAATATGAGGGGGTGTACTCACTTTTGTGAGATACGGTAGATAGATAGATAGATAGATAGATAGATAGATAGATAGATAGATAGATAGATAGATAGATAGATAGATAGATAGATAGATAGATAGATAGATAGTTTCCTATCACACTCCTGTAAATGGATGAACAGAGGTTACGCACTCTTGAAGGCATCAATATGAAATAACGTTCTCGCAGTCGCCGTTGATCGGCGCGGCGGCTGATTAAATTCGCCGACCTGCTTTTAAACAGAAGCGACAACCTGATGAGTGCGGAGTGCGCATTATCGCTGCCTGGGGGCCCCTCGCTGATATCTCCCATCTCCTCCTCATATTGCCAATAAACATGTCTGCGAGGCAAGCACATGTGTGGGGATGGAGCGGGGTGACAGAGGGGTCATCGACGTGACGGAAAAATTAATCCGGAGTAACGTGACGTACCGCGCGCAGCTGTTTATGAAAAGTATTTTTCACTCAGATATAGCTGTTCTTTTTTTTTTCTGGAAAGGTTTAACGATAACAAGGACATATATAAGGAGATCATAAGAAGGAATAGTTACTGAAGGTATAAAAAGTCGCAGATGGAACTTTTTCATGATTCTGCTTGCCTGGCCTACAGATAAATAATACTACTTGACAAAAGCCTATAAATTGTCAGTGTTGTTTGTATTACCAATTAAATAAAGTTCTATGAGCGCCGAAAGTGTTATTAAAGTGTAAGTTCACCTTTGGACTCATTTTACAAAGAGCCTCCTATGCAACTCTCTCCTTCTCTAGCTACAGTCGCTGAGCAGTTTGAATGGACCGGAGCGGCCACTGGGGGGCGCACACTTTTAGCATTATGCCTGTCCTGCCATTTGCAGGGGGTTTGAGTGGCCAGGAGTTTCTATGGAGATCCACCCCTATCCCCCCCCCTCACCCTTCATGGTTCAGCAAAGTAACTTGAAATTGAGGAACCCTGGTATGTACTTTTGAGGGTGTTCTGTCTTGTTCTGTACTTATGTACATTGCGGCCGCCGGCCACGCACATAAGCTCTCCCACCATGCAGCGGGCACGCGCCTGCTATAGCTATTAAAGGGATTGATATACAGCTATTTGCGGGATCAAGCCGACCTGACGCTCTATAATGACGGTGGCTGGTCGGCAAGCGGTTAAACAATAAGAAAACATGCCATCAATCAAAGACTAATCAATACAAAGGGCACAGTAAATGGGAGGCAGAAGGGCAAAGTACTGGGCGAGGCAGAAGGGCACAGTACAGAGGGATCATGAGAGCAAAGTACAGGGGATCAGGAGGGCACAGTACAGGGGGATCAGAACGGCACAATACTGGGGTCAGGAGGGTACAGTACAGGGGGAATCAGGAGGGCACAGTACAGGAGGAGGTCAGAAGGGCACAATACTGGAATCAGAAGGTCACAGTACAGGAGTAGGCAGAAGGGCACAATACTGGGATCAGCAGGGCACAGCACAGGGGGAGGCAGAAAGGCATAGTACTGGGATCAGGAGGGCACGGCACAGGGGGAGGCAGAAGGGCACAGTACAGGGGGGGGGTCAGAAGGGCACAATACTGGGATTAGGAGGGCACAGTACAGGGGGGGGGCGTGCACAGAAGGGCACAATACTGGGATTAGGACTGCACAGTATGGGGGGGTCAGAGGGGCACAATACTGGGATCAGGAGGGCACAGTACAGGGGGGGGGGGGCAGAAGGACACAATACTGGGATCAGGAGGGCACAGTGCAGGGGGAGGTCAGAAGGGCACAATACTGGGATCAGGAGGGCACAGTACAAGGGGGGGGGGGCAGAAGGACAAAATACTGGGATCAGGAGGGCACAGTATAGGGGGAGGTCAGAAGGGCACAATACTGGCATCAGGAGGGAACAGTATAGGGGGAGGTCAGTAGGACACAATACTGGGATCAGGAGGGCACAGTTCAGGTTCTGGGATGCTTCCCGGGACACAGCCATCCTAGGACAGCTTAGTAAAAAGTGTGACTGTCCCGGCAAATCCGGGACAGTTGGAATATATGATGTAATACAAGATTATCATTGGGCCCCCATGCTCCTGGAGCCCCTGGGCAGTGCCCATGCATTAAGGCAGCCCTGTCCATGACCATCCAACAATGACTTTCTGGTGACATGTGCTTGAGTGTGAAATGCATAGAAGAGAGGCTTGACACACAAATTAAAAGGAGCCCTCCACTTCCGCTGGGTAGTCGGAACGCACGCCGCACGCCGCTAGTCACACAGCGGTGCGGGACCGGTTCTACAGACCCTCGAGCTGCTTTTGTGCCTTTCTGCATCCGAATGGACATATGTACAGGTAAGTGCACCTTTTAAAATAAAAAAGCAATATTACACTCTACCTGCCTTCTGTGGCTCTTTGTGGCTGAGCCAATTCCACACAGTCTTGTGATGGGAGAAAGATGGTATTTGATACTGGAAAGAGTTTTTTCCACATACCACTGCATATCCGACTGTGATGGTATGGTGTCCACACATGGAGGAGTGAAATAGATGTGGAGATAGACCTATGAACTGAGGAGGTTCTCACATTACATGCTTTATGGTCCCTTGTTGGCCGAGGAATTCTGGTGAGTTCATTTTATTGTCACTTTGGGTGAAGCAGTATTGTGTCTGAAGTTTTGAAGCACATATTATTTTAGAAGCACGGTGTTGGAGCATATATTGAAGAATTGTCTATATAGACATTTATGGACTTTGATGTAAATTGATAAATTGTGTTTTTTTGGTCACTTGTATTTATATAAGGAATTATTAATTTATCACTTATATAGTTTCATCCAGATAGCGCCCTTTATACACACTTTTTCATGAATTATTAGTATACCACAAATTTTAGGTGCAGCACTGGGACATTTAGTTATTGGTGCCGTAACCTTTTCATTTTTCACATTAAGTTTATCTCTGCTCATTGATGAGGCCATGGCATGGGCTTCTATATACTTGGAGCAAGACCGCACTATTCTAGGAGATCTCTAAGGTTTTGTGGCAACCGTGGATTTCATTTTTGATGATCCGAATTGCAGTGCAACTACTAAGGCGGTTTTACTGAACTTGCGCCAAGGGAAACGTCCTGTGGGTGAATATGCTGCCGAATTTTGTCGTTGGGTAACTGATACCACTTGGAACGACAGTGCAAAAAGGGCTTTCACTTTAGAAAAGGACTTTCTGAGGATATAAAAGATGAGCTATCCAGAATAGATACGCCAAATGGCCTTGATGACTTTATTAAATTGAGTATTAAGACTGATGGACGATTTATGGAGAAACTAATTGAGAAACCAAGATCAGCTGGCTTTCATTTCTCTTTCAATCTTCAAACAGTGGCTAAACCGTTTACTAGTTCTGAACCTGAACCTATGCAGATTGGATCTCTCAGCTTTGCTGAAAAGAGACGCAGTCGTGAACTGAATCTGTGCTTCTATTGCGGTCAGTCAGGTCACTTCGTCTTCAGGTGTCCAAATAAATCAAGACAAACCATTGCAGCGGCCGGTCAAAGATAATTGTCCACATCTAGGGAACAAGTGGGATCCATTACACAACCCTTGTCTTCCGTAGCACAAGAAGGATACCTGTAGTGAGTGGAGACCAATGGCCGATAACGTCAGGCTAAGCACTGAGTTCTGAGTTCTGTAAGAGATTGAATAGTCTGAGCCGTTAGACCAGGGGTCTTCAAACTGTGGCCCTCCAGGTGTTCAGGAACTACAATTCCCATCATGCCTAGTCATGACAGTGAATGTCAGAGTTTTACAATGCCTCATGGGATGTGTAGTTCTGCGTTAGACCAATGATCAGTGTCGGGGTCACAAGCCAAGGTCGGTGCCGGAAAAGAGTTTCGTAGTTGGGGTCACAAGCCAAGGTCGGTGCCGGAAAAGAGTTTCGTAGTTGGGGTCACAAGCCAAGGTCCATGCAGGAGAAGAGTTTCGTAGTCAGGGTCACAAGCCAAGGTCGATGCAGGAGAAGAATTTCGTAGTCAAGATCACAAGCCAAGGTCAATGCCAAGTAGCAATAGGGATAGCTCAATGCAGCAGGCAAGTTCATGGGAGGAGCAAAGAGTTCAAGGTTCAACAGAAATCAAGACACAAGACAGGGTTTTCCAATGGATCAGACAGGGCGCTGTCCAGGTAGCCCAGCAAGAAGAGTCATTTCCAGATACAGAAGGGATCCCAGACTCAAGTCCAGACCCTGACAGCATTACATAACATTTAGTGCTGTATACCCCCTTTTTTTGGTTGCTGCGTGTTTTTTGCCTGCACCCTTTTTTTTTAAATTGTCAGCCGCAGTTTTTCTGACTGCAACGCTGGTGTTCACCCTTTTTTTTTATATGGTTTTTACATTTCTGTCAGTGGCAGTCCTCAATTTAAAGTGTACCACTTTTCATTCAAGAAAGTGCATCAAATAACACATTTCCCAGTTTCTATTAAATTTGGAAATTAAGCTTTTGAGGAGAGAAAGGGGGCAGGGCCACGCCGTGGCTCCATGTCTGAATGGACACAGGGAGCTGTGGCTCGACTCAGGTGCCCCCATAGCAAGCTGCTTGCTGTGGGACCACTCAATAGGATGGAGGGGCCAGGAGCACAGAAGAGGGACCTGCGAAGAGGAGGATCTGGGCTCCTCTGTGCAAATCCATTACACAGATCAGGTAAGTATAACATGTTTGTTATTTTTAACTAAAAAAAAAAAGACTTTAATATTATTTTAAATGTTTTATTTTATTTTTCATTATAAATGTCATCTTTGCTGCAGCAGGTTCTATACATGGTACAGATGTGCCATTGACAGACTAAGGGGACCCCCCCAGGCACTATATTTAAAGGAGTTTTTCATTTTTATTGTTTCACTTTAAACATCATTAAAATCACTGCTCCTTTAAAAACTACCTTTTTTTAAAAAAAATGTTTGCATTGGTAAAAGGCCCCTCAGGGTCCCCATACCCCTGGGGACTTTTCATTTTTTTTAAGTTTGGGTCCCATAGACTTCAATGGGGTTCCTAGTTCGGGTCCAAACTTCTGCGACATTCGAGAGCTCTGGAAGACTGGTGCTCAATGACAGTGGCAGTGGGTGCCCAATAATTTGGGGGGGGGGGGGGGCAAAACAACCCCACTCTCCACTTGGTGAGAGATGGATGTGAAGGCAGGGAACACCAGGAAAACCACCAGCAACACCCCCCCATGCGCGGGAGAGGGATGGATGAGAAGGCGGAAGGCCTCCTTACCTTAGGAGGCAGAGGTCCTGCCTGGGATAACACTCCAATCTCCCCTCCTCCTCCCTCCACTGTCCAATCTGGGGAGTGCTGGATATTTAGACAAAATTAGAAAATTTAGCTGCACACCAACATCTGTCCAACAAGTTCATTGAAAGACTGCCACCAGGACTATGACAACAGACCAAGGGGTGACAACATTTCACACGTACATTGTGCCTCTTCAAAACCTACCCAACCCGTGGGTTTTGAAGAAGTACAATGTATGTGTGAAATGTCGTCACCCCTTGGTCCATTGTTACAGTCCTGGTGGCAGTCTTTCAATGAACTTGTTCGACAGATGTTGGTGTGCAGCTAAATTTTCTCATTTTGTGTACATGTTCACGGTTGCTAGCACCCAGCCCATCCTTTTTGGTGGATTCATCATATCATATCTCACCTGGAGCAGCAATCCGTCTCATTGAGTGCTGGATGTGGCTGAGCTGCTCCGGGTGAGCCTTCCCTGGAGACAGTGGTGGCTGGTGGGTCGGTCGGCCTTCACCTGCATCTCTTCCGGCCGTGCATCTCCTCCCTCCTCCTCCTAGGCCAATAGGATCACTTCTCCTTTCAGCCAATTGGGAAACGGGTCTCAGGCAGTGGCGGCTGGTGGGTTCTTCTTTGGGGGGCGGCAAAGAACACCCCCCTGGTTGCATGGCACATCACCCCCCCCTCTCGTGTGGCGGGGCTGTGGTGTCCTCTCCTGAAGTGCAGGCAGTAGCCACGGCAGCTCCGGTGTCCGCTCCTCCAGCTTCCTCCTTCGCGTGTCTTCCGCCAAAGCTCTAGGCATCCAATAGGATCGCCTGACGCTTTGGCCAATCAAGAAACAGGTCTCACACATCTGCCTCCTGATTGGTCGGGGAGGAACTTTAGTGTGAGAACAGCAAAAAATTAATTCGCTATGGTCACACAACTGGGTGGGCTCACCCTTGTTTGCCTATTAGAGCCCATGTTTCATCTCCCCATGCACCTCTTATGCCTAAGTCACCCTGTGCCATCCTGGCACAGGGTGACTGAGAAAATATATATTGGATTACTTAAAATGGGACAGTAATATTTATCCACAATATCTCCTAGGATATATGTAAAGACTACTCTTGGTTTGTTTGATTCTGAACTCAACATGCTAGTTGAGAGAGCTGATCACATTGGCCTCTAGAACTGGGTAGGAGCCGGACAGTCTACGTTCATTGTCTACTAGGTTGAGGAGGGGGGGAGATCACTGTTTGTATCGTTAATTGTAATTAGCTCCTGCTATTGTGAGAAGGTGTCCTGTGTTTATACTAATGTGTGAAGCTCGGTGACAACAAGTCTGACCTGTAGTGAAATCCTGATTAATCATAACAATGCTCAGGAGGGTACGGAGTCACATCAGCTGCTTTAAGGGATTAGTTAATTAGCTCATGTTAATTCTGTTTCTGGTTACAGGTGTATTGTTAGAGTAATATGAGCAGGAGGGAGGAACCTCCTCTTTTACTGTATATAAGACTTGTATTTTGGTTCTAATAAAAAGAGTCCATGTTCAGAAACTAAACAAGTATCGTCTTGTTTTGTGCTTGTGAGTGGTTGGAATATCTAATATCTATATTCAGACTGGTAGGAAGTGGTATATGACGAGAGCACTCAAGCGGAGTGTGTGACATTTCGTTACAGCCCGGGAGGAGAATCAGTGTGACAATAGCGAATATCCATTCGCTATTGTCACACAACTGGGTGGGCTCAGGGTGCAGTGCTCTGCGACCCGAGCAGTGGCGTCGGCAGGGGGGGGCTGACGGTGGCTGGAGCCCTGAGTGGGTCCCCAAAAAGCCCCGGGACTCGGGCATGCATTATTAGCCCCGAGCCTCCGCTGAACAGGGACCCATACGACCCAAGCGTGGCCGTGTGACATAGCAGGTCCCGCCTTCTGGAGCCTGCATCGCCTATGATGGACGTCCCACTGGTCCAATGTGGGGTCCGCGGGACGTGTGACATCCATCATAGGCGCCACAGGTTCCAGAAGGTAGGAATTACAATGTGGCCGCCGCTCCACTGTGAGAAGATCCCCACTCGGCGCTCGGGTGGGTGGCTCTCCTCTCCTCTTGTGTGTCATGGCTCTGGCTGCCTGGAGTGCCTGGCCCTGCTGTCTACTCTACGGGCGCGCCGCACACTATGGCTGAGCTGCAGGAGGAGGAGGTCATGTCACCTGAAGTCAGGAAGGTCAATGTATCATGTCAGTGTGGGTCAGTGTAGGTCAATGTGGGTCAGTGTATGTCAATGTGGGTCAGTGTATGTCAATGTGGGTCAGTGTAAGTTAGTGTGGGTCAGGTAGGTCAGTGTAGGTCAGTGTGTGTCAGTGTATGTCAGGTAGGTGAGTGTAATGGTCAGTGTGGGTCAGTATACATCAGATAGGTAACACTCACCACCCGGACGCATGGATAAGGGGGGCGGCTCCGTCCCCCCCTCCTTATGGACGAGCCGCTATTGGTCTGAGGGGACAGGAAGGCTCGGTTCACACAGGGGCAACACGACTTGCAGGCCGACTCTGTGAGGCGACCTGCACACGACCTCAGCGGCGACTTGCAAAACGACTTCTGCATAGAAGTCAATGCAAGTCGCCTGAAGTCGCCCCAAAAGTAGTACAGGAACCTTTTTCTAAGTCGCAGCGACTTTAGTCACTCCGATTAGAACGGTTCCATAGTACAGAACGGGAGGCGACTTGTCAGGCAGCTAAGTCGCCTGACAAGTCGCCTCTGTGTGAACCAGGGCTAATGCGTTACCAGTGTGACTCAGAAACCCAAAAAAAACATTCAGACTAAACGAAACATTTCATGAAGAGGCGTACATTTTAGAAAAAAAAAAAGGTTGAACGCCGCAGCTGTGACCAATCCATTGTCTGGAAGTTGCCAGTTTACTTTACTTTTTAGCTAACAGAGAACAGGAAGAAAGGCACAGCAATCGCTCCATTTACATTGAATGCTCGGAACACATTTTATGTTTAAATACAAGTTCTTTTCACATGTGCATTAAACCACAAAAGCGCCACCCTATGTACCATGGAGCAACGCATTTAGCGATTGTAAAGCCTCACAAAGTGCATTTAGTAAAACAGGTAAATTGAGCCCCTCTGTGGCCCATATGTTACAGATTGCTGCAAATCATGTCCTAGTTATCTCCCGGGGATGCTCTTTATTCCATAAGTATGAGTGTGTCATTCGTGAAATCTGCTCAAACTCATCAGTTAACAACATGCTGAGCAAAAAGCAAGAAACAAAATGTAATGTAATAAAAATGTAATAAGTTAAAGAACGGAGGTAAATAACACATGCACAAATATTTTTTTTTTTTTTTTTTTACACAGATGTCGAAAAATAGCAAAAAAAAAGAAAGATTAATGGATGGGTGGTCACCTGGTGCCACATCCCCAGCTCATCGATTAAAAAAAAAGAGAAGATTTGCATATGAAAAAATGAGACTTTTAGGGTGCCATTCACCAATACAAAAAAATAATAAAAATAAAGCAAGCTAACATTACTTTATTCTTTTTTTTTTTTTTGTTTTGTTTCATAAATTTTTATTGAGTCAACATACGAAAATCATACAAAACATTTCAATGTAACATTTGAAAGCATTAAGGTACAGTGAGTAAGGCTCAGTATTTAGTAGAAGCCCCTTTTGATGAGTCTTTTTGGGAAAGATGCAACAAGTTTTTCACACCTGGATTTGGGGATCCTCTGCCATTCCTCCTTGCAGATCCTCTCCAGTTCTGTCAGGTTGGATGGTAAACGTTGGTGGACGGCCATTTTTAGGTCTCTCCAGAGATGCTCAATTGGGTTTAAGTCAGGGCTCTGGCTGGGCCATTCAAGAACAGTCACGGAGTTGTTGTGAAGCCACTCCTTCGTTATTTTAGCTGTGTGCTTAGGGTCATTGTCTTGTTGGAAGGTAAACCTTTGGCCCAGTCTGAGGTCCTGAGCACTCCGGAGAAGGTTTTCATCAAGGATATCCCTGTACTTGGCCGCATTCATCTTTCCCTCGATTGCAACCAGTCGTCCTGTCCCTGCAGCTGAAAAACACCCCCACAGCATGATGCTGCCACCACCATGCTTCACTGTTGGGACTGTATTGGACAGGTGATGAGCAGTGCCTGGTTTTCTCCACACATACCACTTAGAATTAAGGCCAAAAAGTTCTATCTTGGTCTCATCAGACCAATGAATCTTATTTCTCACCATCTTGGAATCCTTCAGGTGTTTTTTAGCAAACTCCATGCAGGCTTTCATGTGTCTTGCACTGAGGAGAGGCTTCCGTCGGGCCACTCTGCCATAAAGCCCCGACTGGTGGAGGGCTGCAGTGATGGTTGACTTTCTACAACTTTCTCCCATCTCCCGACTACATCTCTGGAGCTCAGCCACAGTGATCTTTGGGTTCTTCTTTACCTCTCTCACCAAGGCTCTTCTCCCCCGATAGCTCAGTTTGGCTGGACGGCCAGCTCTAGGAAGGGTTCTGGTCTTCCCAAACGTCTTCCATTTAAGGATTATGGAGGCCACTGTGTTCTTAGGAACCTTAAGTGCAGCAGAATTTTTTTGGTAACCTTGGCCAGATCTGTGCCTTGCCACAATTTTGTCTCTGAGCTCTTCAGGCAGTTCAGGCAGTTCCTTTGACCTCATAATTCTCATTTGCTCTGACATGCACTGTGAGCTGTAAGGTCTTATATAGACAGGTGTGTGGCTTTCCTAATTAAGTCCAATCAGTATAATCAAACACAGCTGGACTCAAATGAAGGTGTAGAACCATCTCAAAGATGATCAGAAGAAATGGACAGCACCTGAGTTATATATATGAGTGTCACAGCAAAGGGTCTGAATACTTAGGACCATGTGATATTTCAGTTTTTCTTTTTTAATAAATCTGCAAAAATGTCAACAATTCTGTGTTTTTCTGTCAATATGGGGTGCTGTGTGTACAATATGAGGTGCTGTGTGTACAATACGGGGTGCTGTGTGTACAATATTGGGTGCTGTGTGTACAATATGGGGTGCTGTGTGTACAATATGGGGTGCTGTGTGTACAATATGGGGTGCTGTGTGTACAATACGGGGCTCTGTGTGTACAATATGGGGGGCTGTGTGTACAATATGGGGGGCTGTGTGTACAATATGGGGTGCTGTGTGTACAATATGGGGTGCTGTGTGTACAATATTGGGTGCTGTGTGTACAATATGGGGAGCTGTGTGTACAATACGGGGCTCTGTGTGTACAATATGGGGGGCTGTGTGTACAATATGGGGTGCTGTGTGTACAATATGGGGTGCTGTGTGTACAATATGGGGCGCTGTGTGTACAATATGGGGCGCTGTGTGTACAATATGGGGTGCTGTGTGTACAATATGGGGCGCTGTGTGTACAATATGGGGTGCTGTGTGTACAATATGGGGTGCTGTGTGTACATTAATGAGGAAAAAATGAACTTAAATGATTTTAGCAAATGGCTGCAATATAACAAAGAGTGAAAAATTTAAGGGGGTCTGAATACTTTCCGTCCCCACTGTATGTAAAGTGAGTTTAGAAAAGGGTGTAGGGTAAGGGGTTCAGTTTGTATCAGAGTTTTCCCTTTATTCTATTTAACTAATTTTTTGGATAAAAGATGTCCTTGTAGGTTTTTTATAGGTGATGGTGACAGACACATGTTTTACAACCAATGCCAGTCACAATATACCCATCACATATACACTATATTGCCAAAAGTATTGGGACGCCTGCCTTTACACACACATGACCTTTGATGGCATCCCAGTCTAATGCCCCGTACACACGGTCGGATTTTTCGACGGAAAATGTGTGATAGGACCTTGTTGTTGGAAATTCTGACCGTGTGTGGGCTCCAGCACACATTTTTCCATCTGATTTTCCGACACACAAAGTTTGAGAGCTTGCTATAAAACTTCTCCGACAACAAAATCCAGAGATGAAAGTTGTTGGCTACTGCCCCGTTTATAGTCCCGACATACGTGTTTTACGTCACCGCGTTCAGAATGATCGGATTTTCCGACAACTTTGTGTGACCGTGTGTATGCAAGACAAGTTTGAGCCAACATCCGTTTGAAAAAATCCTAGGATTTTGTTGTCGGAATGTCCGATCAATGTCCGACCGTGTGTACGGGGCATTAGTCCGGAGGGTTCAATATTGAGTTGGCTCCACCCTTTGCGGCTATAACAGCTTCAACTCTTCTGGGAAGGCTGTCCACAAGGTTTAGAAGGGTGTCTATGGGAATGTTTAACCATTCTTCAAGAAGCGCATTCGTGAGGTCAGGCACTGGTGTTGGACGAGAAGACCTGGCTCGCAGTCTTCCCGTTCTAACTCATCCCAAAGGGGTTCTATCGGGTTGGGGGACTCTGTGCAGGCCAGTCAAGTTCCTCCACCCCAAACTCACTTATCCATGTCTTTATGGACCTTGCTTTGTCATGTGGGAACAGGAAGGGGCCATCCCCAAACTGTTCTCGCAAAGTGAGAAATTGTCCAAAATTTCTTGGTATGCTGATGCCTTAAGACAGAGATCTCAAAACTATGGTCCTCCAGTTGTTCAGGAACCACAATTCCCATCGTGCCCAGTAATGCCTGTGAATGTCAGAGTTTTACAATGCCTCATGGGACGTGTGGTTCCGCAACAGCTGGAGGGCCATCGTTTGGAGATCCCTGCCTTAAGAGTTCCCATCACAGGAACTAAGGGGCCAAGCCCAACCCCTGAACAACAACCCCACACCATAATCCCCCCCCCCCACACCAAATGATTTGGACCAGTGCACAAAGCAAGGTCCATAAAGACCTTTTGCGGAACCACACGTCCCATGAGGCATTGTAAAACTCTGACATTCACAGGCATGACTGGGCACGATGGGAATTGTAGTTCCTGAACAACTGGAGGGCCATAGTTTGGAGATCTCTGCCTTAAGGCCTTAGCATACCAAGACATTTTGGACAATTTCTCGCTTTTTGAGAACAGTTTGGCGATGGCCCCTTCCTGTTCCCACATGACAAAGCAAGGTCCATAAACACATGGATGAGCGAGTTTGGGGTGGAGGAACTTGACTGGCCTGCACAGAGTCCTGAACTCAACCCGATAGAACACCTTTGGGATGAATTAGAGGGGAGACTGCAAGCCAGGCCTTCTGGTCCAACATCAGTGCCTGACCTCACAAATGCTCTTCTGGAAGAATGGTCAAACATTCCCATAGACACACTCCTAAACCTTGTGGATGGCCTTCCCTGAAGAGTTGAAGCTGTTTTAGCTGCAAAGGGTGGGCCAACTCAATATTGAACCCTACAGACTACAACAAAACCGTGGAATTTTGTTCGAAGGTTGTTGGCTCCAACTTTTGTCTTGCATGCACATGGTCACACAAATGTTGGCCAACAATTACAAACGTAGTGACGCACAAGACGTACAGCGAGCCGATAAAAAGGAAGTTCAATAGTGATGCGTGATTCCGAGCATGCGTGTTTGCACTTTGGACTTTTGACCTGACGGACTTGTGTACACATGATCGGAAAATCCGACAACAAACATTTGTTTGCAAAATCCAGAAATCAAGATAGGGAGAAGGCATCACCGCTCCAGGTGGGTCAAATAGAAGTAAACGCCTCACCTCCATTTTAGAAGCCCAGGTGCTGGCTATGCTTATAGCAATTGGACATCAAAAGAAATTCTGGACAGTCGCACCCCAAAAAATATTTTTGCCTCTTATTCAAAAAAGTGTCATCTAAAATACAGGTCACAGCAGAGCGGAAAAAAGCTTACGCGTTTCACACTACAAACAGTGCTTAATCATGATGATTAAGCACTGTTTGTAGTGTGAAACGCGTAAGTTTTTCCGCTCTGCTGTGACCTGTAATTCAGATGACACTTTTTTGAATAAAAGGCAAAATATTTTTTGGAGTGTGGCTGTGTAGAATTTCTTTTGATGTCCAACAAACATTTGTTAGTGGACAACTTGAGAGCATGCTAGCCAACATTTGTTGGCTGAAAGTCCGACAATGATTGTCCGATGGAGCGAACACACGGTCGGACTTTCCGCCAACAAGCTCACATCCAACATTTGTTGTCGGAAAATCTGATCGTGTGTACGGGGCATTAGACTGTGCTTGTAAGGGCAGGTGTCCCAATACTTTTGACAATATAGTGTACATGGTATTACATCAGTAGGTTTAGGTAACCTTTTATAAGCAAACAATTTGTGTTACACACAGCAGGTATAGATTGTAAATAGTTTTTTAACACGTTTTATAATAGGTTTAATCAGGAAGATATAATAAGTAGATAAAATGTATCACACCCATCAACCATCAAGTCTAATGCCGCGTACACACGGTCGGACTTTTCGTCTACAAAAGTCCAACGGACGCTGACGGACTAAAGCTGGCTGGTAATCCGATCGTGTGTGGGCTTCTTCGGACTTTCAACTGACTTTTTTAGCCTCAAATCCGACGTACTTTAGATTTGAAACATGCTTCAAATCTTTACGTCGTAACTACGACGGACCCCGAAGTCCGCTCGTCTGTATGCTAGTCCTACGGACAAAAAAACGACGCATGCTCATAAGCAAAAACTAAACGGAAGCACTCGGTCTAGTAAAACTAGTGTTCGTATTGTAGGTAGCACATTCATCACGCTGCAAAATCTGTGATCGTTGAATGCAGCGCATTTTATTTCTTCTTTACGAATGCTCTAAAGAACGAAGGTGTTTTGCTGTTCATAATCAGAGTTCTCCCAAACTGATTTCTGAATTCTTTTTCTCTTTGATCTCATGAATGATATAGTATGCTTTTTATAAACAATGTTTCCATACTAATAATACTTTTTCCCTTTTTTTTTTTTTTTTTTTTAGGTTTGTAAAGTTACCACAAAGAACCCATTATTCTTTTTTTTTTTTTTCTAGTGATTATTTTTTAATTTTTAGATAAAGTTAACCCAAAGCACCGTTTTTGTTTATGTAGATTTTTTTATTTTCAAGACTTACCACTTGAACATTATTAACATTAGTAATGTATTTTTGGTGTGTTTTTTTAAAACTCAATGAGATTGTTGTCCCTTGTTAATTTAACATTGTGTGTAAAATCAATGATTTAAAAGAAAACACATAAAGTCTTTTGCTAAACTCAAAAAAGATCCATTTATTCATGGTCAAAATAAAATAAAGAGGAAGTCAACGCTGGAAAAAGTCGGTGTACAAGAAAATTGGGATCTTGAGGAGTCCATATAAGAGGGAGCACAATCTGGTCCAAGAATCCCAGAGATCAACAGCACCAGCAGATGATCTAGATGTCCCCAGACTGTGGTCCTACAACAGCCTGCGTCTTCTGTCAGACCAGACTGAACCCAGGTCATCACTTTCTTCTCTTCCCTGCAGCCTTTCCTCCACGCTGCCCTGCAGCCTTCCCTGCAGCCTTCCCTGCAGCCTTCCCTGCAGCCTTCCCTGCAGCCTTCCCTGCAGCCTTCCCTGTAGCCTTCCCTGTAGCCTTCTTTTGAGGCTGTGGCTCTGGTGTTTCAGTTGTGGCAGGAGGAGGAGGAGGAGGAGGAGGAGGAGGAGGAGGAGGAGGAGGAGGAGGAGGGGGGGGGGGCTGCCTCATGTAGTTGTGTGTTTTTGGTTAGCGTGCCCTGCAGCCCCTTATGGATTGTTTCCCCAAATAGGCGCTCACAAATGAGGCGCTGCTCCCAATCCATCTGAAGAAGCCTGCTGGCTAAGTAGCAGCCATAGGCTTCTTCCGCTTCGGGGGGGCTTGTTAAAAAACGGGTGGCCTGTTGCATGAGGCGCAGGGACGCGTCCTGTGTGACCATCCCCTTCCTGGCCCTTTTTTTGGGAAGGTGGAGGGGAGGCACTTGGGATTGGGTGAGGCTCCTACTGGGCCCAGCCACCTCACTTGGCCCAGCCACCTCACTTGGCCCAGCCACCTCACTGGGAGCAGCCACCTCCTGCCTGACACTGGGCCCAGCCTCCTCCAGGATGATGGTGAATCCGGCCTCCTCCAGGCTGTCCATGGGCCCGGTCTCCTCCTGCCTGCCACTTTCCCCACATTCCTCCTGGATGGACTCATCCTGTGTATAAAAAAAGGACAATAGTTTTAGTTTCTTTTTTTGGGTTCATCAATGACACACAGTTTGCTTCTCATGACTAGCAAATTCAATGTGAATACATCTCTTTAATAAAAGAGTCTAATCAGACACCCTAATTATTTCAAGCAGGTGCCAAACATATTTAGTCACTACTATCATTTGATATGTATACACAATTTGGAGTGCTAAATTATTTGAGACAATTATAACATCCAGTTAACATCATTAATATTAGTACAGTAAATATTTGTTAAAATAATTTACCTGACTCCAGATGGTCATATCCGGTTCATCCAGGATGGAAGACCCAGCTTGCTCCTCATCAGCCTCTGCTGGGGTGGAGGGAAGGGTGGAGGGAAGGGTGGAGGGAAGGGTGGAGGGAAGGGTTGAAAGTGATGCCCTGGCTTCATTCTGGTCATCAAGAAAACGGAGTTGATTGTAGTACCACAGCCTGGGTACATAAACATCATCTGCTGATGCTCCTGATCTCCTTGATTCCTGGATCTTCCTATGCTCCCTTTTATACATGTTCCTCAAGACCCCAATTTTCTTGAGCACTGTCTCCATTGTTGCTCCCGGGATGGTCTCCTGGACAAAGGACAGAAGTCTCTCCAGCGTTGACTTCCTCACATGCTTGGCATAATACTGAGGGTGTTTCACCTCCCACAAATTCCTCATCTCTCGATACTTTGAAATAAAAGAAGTAAGGAACTCTGGATCCTTCAATAGGGGATTCATTATATCTGGAAAAGAGAAAGTCACAAGACCAAAAAAACTTATTATATGTTTCTGCTAACCCCTCATCATCTTCTCCCTATGTAGGCCTCATCAATCTATCAAGCCATATAGGCCGCTTGCTACAAAGTCATGACCATAAACCCCCCCCCAAAAAAAATATATATCTCAAATTACCTTCGTTTTGGAACGTCCTGGTCCACTATCACCTACGCACAGAACGTACGTACGACACGCGCGAAAGGCCCTCCTTTATACACTACGCATGTGTGAAACTCCGCCTGCGTCGCCCGCCCCTGACGTTCGAAATGAACTCATGTTCTCCGCCCCCTAATTTGACGCACAGAACGTACGTACGACACGTGCGCAAGGCCCTCCTTTATACACTACGCATGTGTGAAACTCCGCCTGCGTCGCCCGCCCCTGACGTTCGAAATGAACTCATGTTCTCCGCCCCCTAATTTGACGCACAGAACGTACGTACGACACGCGCGAAAGGCCCTCCTTTATACACTACGCATGTGTGAAACTCCGCCTGCGTCGCCCGCCCCTGACGTTCGAAATGAACTCATGTTCTCCGCCCCCTAATTTGACGCACAGAACGTACGTACGACACGCGCGAAAGGCCCTCCTTTATACACTACGCATGTGTGAAACTCCGCCTGCGTCGCCCGCCCCTGACGTTCGAAATGAACTCATGTTCTCCGCCCCTTTTTTGTTACGGCGCGTAGTGGAGTTAAAGAATGGCGGAGACACCTGAAATGTTGACGACCTCAGGTAGTGGAGACAGCCCGCAGGCTGGAACGTCTGGAACGTCAACAAAATCTATGAGGCCTAGATTTAAGGCCTCTAATATGAGTTTCAAAGAGATGGTGGAGATGGTGGCCATTCTTCACAAAGACGACTATGATGGCAATTATGGGCCGTACGCACGGCCAAATTTGCGCAAGGCCAAAATAATGGCGAAGGTCGTGGAGACTTTGCAGGCATCATTTGGGGTCCAGCGCTCCAAAGATCAATTGCGCAAAAGATGGTCTGACCTGAAACTCAGGGAGCCGGATCAATACCGACGTATCCGGAAAGTTCTTAAAAAAAGTAAGTACTTGTCGTGTTTTTCTCTTGTGTTTATTACCTTGTATACTGCTCCATGTGCTTTTCCTTCCTATACGATTTTTGTTCATCGTTTTAAACGATCTTTTAAGAAACCTCGTTACATATCCATATATATCTATATCTATATCTATATATATTTATATATATATATTTATATTTATATATATTTATATATATATATTTATATATATATATATTTATATATATTTATATATATATATATATATATATATATATATAAAATATATATATATATAAATATATATATATAAATATATATATATAAATATATATATAAATATATATATATAAATATATATATATAAATATATATATAAATATATATATAAATATATATATATAAATATATATATAAATATATATATATATATATAAATATATATATATAAATATAGAAATATAAATATATATATAAATATATAAATATAGAAATATATATATAAATTTAGAAATATATATATAAATATAGATATATATAGATAGATATATATATATATATATATAGATATATAGATCTATATATATAGATCTATATATCTATATATATATATCTCTATTTGAAATTCTCTTAATTTTTTGGATTTACATTTAGTTAGATATTTAGAGATTTTGTTCCAGATATAGAGAGAGATCCAAAGATTATTAACTATATTTTGAGATATTGATATCTATCTATCCGGTATGTCTTTATAATTTTAAATATTGAACTAAAATAGGAACTCTACACAAACCACTTCACTACAAATGTGGGAAAATTATTATGTCCTAAAATATCTGTGTGCTAATTAGATTACTAATTTTTTGTTTCACATAGGGGAAAAATCACTCAGCCAACCACAAGAACACAGTCCACCCCAAGCAAAACAGGATTGGGCAATCAGCCCAAGTCCCATTGACGATGTGGAGGAAGGAGAGGTGGGCGACATGGGCACCCCACCAGGTGAGTGTCTGACACACCAGCTTACGTTAATCTATGCATGGCTGCCTTTTGTTTAATTGAATTTGTCTACTCTATTTTAGGGGATCTGGTTGTGCTTCATTCAAGCAACAGTGACACCCCCGAGGATGTGGAGGAATTAGGCTACATGGCCACCCCACCAGGTCAGTGTCTGAGACAACAGCTTTATTTCTGGTAAGGTAAACTATGTATGTGTGCATATTTCTAAAGACATTTTTTGGTTTCATTCCACTTTAGGAACAACAAGAAGTGACTATTTCACCTCGGAAAGTGCCCAACGTCTAATTGGTCAAATAATGGCCTGGAATCAAGACATGGATCAAATGCGTAATAGGCTGGATCGTATGCAGCAGGAAATGAAGGACATGATTGATGTTTTGGGTCGAATCTAAATGCCCTTTTTTAAACCCCAAAACATCAATCATGTCCTTCATTTCCTGTTTTGCTGACCCCATTCTGGGCCTTCTCTTTCTTTTTTTGGCATAACATAAATGGCTGTTTAACCTAATGTCAAAAAGGAGGGCTGTCAAAAATCCACAAAAAAATAAAATTTGATTTTCTAAAAAACACCAAAAAAAAAAAAAAAAAGTGATTTTAAAAAACCCCAAAAAAAAAAAAAAAGTGATTTTAAAAAACCCAAAAAAAAAAAAAAAAAGTGATTTTAAAAAACCCAAAAAAAAAAAAAAAGTGATTTTAAAAAACCCAAAAAAAAAAAAAAAAAGTGATTTTAAAAAACCCAAAAAAAAAAAAAAAGTGATTTTAAAAAACCCAAAAAAAAAAAAAAAAAAGTGATTTTAAAAAACCCAAAAAAAGTAAAAAATTGATTTTAAAACACCAAAAAATCGAATAAATAATTAATGTTAAAAAACCAAAAAAAGTAAAAAAATTGATTTTAAAACACCAAAAAAATTAAAAAAATTAATGTTAAAAAACCAAAAAAAGTAAAAAAATTGATTTTAAAACACCAAAAAAATTAAAAAAATTAATGTTAAAAAACCAAAAAAAGTAAAAAAATTGATTTTAAAACACCAAAAAAATTAAAAAAATTAATGTTAAAAAACCAAAAAAAATAAAAAACTTGCTTTTAAAAAAAAACAAAACTTGATTTTCCAAAAACAAAGCCTGTTTTTGAAAATCCAAAAGCCCAAAATATTTTTTTGTGGATTAGGTAGAAATATTTCAATATAATTATATTTTGCTACATCATTAAGATACCATTATATTTTTGTCTATGAACATTTTATACTAAATGCAGAACTGAATGCATACCAACCATTAATAAAAACATCTCCTTTTATAGGATTTTAACAAATGTGTGGTTTGTTATTTCAAGGCTCAGTATCAGTTTGGTTATAATTGTCAAAAAGTTGTTTACAGTGGCAATGGAGCTTATTTAGACATTTTTAAAATTCAAATACAGTTGGCACTACAACTGCTCGACCATAACCTAGGAGACAGCCCAAAAGAAAGGCAAGCAATAAATATAATGCCAGATTTCAGCAATATTTTTTTTATTGTCAAAAAATTATATATCCTGGCCCATTGCAATGGCCCCCCTACCCATAAAATAATCAACATATTGCTGTCTAACCTGACGGGAACTTTGGGGGGCCAAGCCAGTACGGACAGTATCCAGGCCTGTAAGGTTGGCTTCTATTTGTCCGGCCTCAGGCCCAACTGTGCCTATATAATTGGCAGAATGCTTATTTAAAAAGTTGTGCAGAATGCAGCATGATAAAATTATAAAATTAAGTTTGTATTCCGCCAAATTAATGGCTGTTTGAAACAGGCGGAACCGGCTGGCCAGAATTCCAAACGCATTCTCAACCACTCTTCTAGCTCTGGCCAGCCGGTAATTAAAAACCCTCCTCTCCGGGGTGAGGGTTCTTTGGGGGAATGGCCTCATGAGTTGCTTGCTCAGAGCGAAGGCTTCATCGGCAATGAAGACAAAGGGGAGTCCTTCCACGTTATCCTCATCAGGTGGCAATCCCAGGCCACCACTCTGGAGACGCTGGCAGAACTCCGTCTGGGCAAATACTCCTCCATCCGACATCCGGCCATTCTTCCCCACGTCCACATATAAAAAATCATAGTGTGCCGACACCACCGCCATTAAAACAATACTGTGGAACCCCTTATAATTAAAATAATATGACCCCGAATGGGGTGGTGGCACAATGTGGACATGTTTCCCATCTATAGCCCCTCCACAATTGGGAAAGTCCCAACGGCTGGCAAAATGGGATGCCACAGTCTGCCATTCCTGTGGCGTTGAAGGAAACTGGGGAATCAAACAAGAAAACCAAAATCAATTAATTTGGAAGCTAACATTGCAAGAAAATTAGACAATTAAAAACATTATTCCCCAGCATCAGTATAACATTCAATAATTTAATTCTTCTGGAATAACTAATATGGAAAAAGGCACACTTATCAGATTGCTCACCCCCTCTGATAGAACATTGATTACATTTTAGGGGGTTGTGAAATCCCAAAAAAAAATTACTTTAACAACACGCAGGAATTTAGGGATAACAAAGGCTACAAGACTGCAGTTGTCGCACTCTGCAGGTGCAGTTGCTAACCAGCTTACAGTAAATGAGGTAATGTCAAAAGGCATTCATGTTGCAAAGAGTACACAATCACATGCAAGGGCAATTAATGAAAACACTTTGAGGCTTGCATATGATTTGATGATGGAAATCAGCAGAGCTTCTGCTCATTTACTAAAGCACTGGAACAAATGCACTTGTAGAGTGCACATGCATTTTGCAAAGTGCAACATAGATTTGCTTTAGACAAATCAACACCACAGAACATTCAAGCAAATTTTAACGAGGGTGGGGGTGGGGGGGTTGTGAAATCTAGCTAATTGCTAATTAGCAGCACACTATTTGGAGTGAGTTCAGGTGGGGGGGGGGGTTGTGAAATCTAGCTAATTGCTAATTAGCAGCACACTATTTGGAGTGAGTTCAGGTGGGGGGGGGGGGGGTTGTGAAATCTAGCTAATTGCTAATTAGCAGCACACTATTTGGAGTGAGTTCAGGTGGGGGGGGGGTTGTGAAATCTAGCTAATTGCTAATTATAAGCACACTAAATACACTCCAACAAAATACATTCAAAATGAGTAGACTAGGTGGATATGTTCCCATCACTTCATGCTGGGAAGGTTATTGAAGGAAACTATACATGCATGACAAAAAATAACAGGAAAATATCCCAGCATGTGTGAGGATAAAAAGGGGACATTCACACTATATTGCAATGATGGGAAGTAGTGTTTGAAGCAAGAAATACATTACATTATCAAAGATTACATAAAAGAACATGTGATGCTAATAAAATAAAAATAGCTTACCTTAATATAGTCCTTCTGCAGGACCTGTATGATGGCAGAACAGGTCTCTGGGATAATGATCCCCAGAGCCTGGGGGGAGATGCCTGTCGAGAACTTAAGGTCCTGCAGGCTTCTCCCTGTGGCCAAATACCGCAAGGTAGCGACCAGCCTCTGCTCCGGAGTGATGGCTTGCCTCATGCAGGTATCCTGCCTGCTGATATAGGGGGTCAGCAAAGCCACCAAACGATCAAAAACGGGGTCCGTCATCCGGAGAAAGTTCCTGAAATCCTCAGGATTATTCTCACGGATCTCACGGAGCAAAGGCATGTGACAGAACTGGTCACGCTGAAGCAACCAATTCTTGGTCCATGAACTCCTCCTCGCCCTGTTCATGGACTGGTCTTGGGCTGAAGAATAAACTACAGCACCAAGCACATACAATGCACGAGCTCTACGACGAGTACGTACAGGTAACATGGCTTCAAAACGGTCGGCTGGTCAGAACGCACTAAACAGAACGCACTGAAGAACAGCAAGGCCTGTGAAGAACGACCTGAAAATCAGGAACGAGCGGCCAATAAAACAAAGATTTCTCAATGCCAACTGACCAAACGCACTGAAAAGCAGATACAAACCTCACAAGCACAGACTGAACAACAGTTAAAACGAACTGAAAAATACGAGTCTCACAAGCGCGAATCGTCTCTCACCAAACTTCTACTAACACGAGATAAACACGAGATTAGCAGAAGGAGCCCAAAGGGTGTCGTACGGGCTATTGAACTTCCTTTTTATAGTCTCGTCGGACTTGGTGTACGTCACAGCGTACTAAGCTGGCGTACTTTTGTGTGGTCGTGTGTGCGCAAGTCCGTTCGTAAGAAAGTCTGCCCCAAGTCCGCCGAAGGTACGCCGGAAGTATGTCGGACAGGCTGTCCGACTTTTGTAGCTGCAAAGTCCGACCGTGTGTACGCGGCATAAAAGACACCACGAATCCGAAGCCAAAGTAGGCTGCCAATGAAACCCATGGGGAGAGAACATGAGATGCATCAACTTTCAGGTGAAGGAAGTTTGTACCAAACGAAGGACATGGTCAAGTTTGGGAGAGCACAACTAGACACAGCGGATTTTTAAATATTTAAAGAAACCACTTTTAAAGAAACCACCATTCGTAAGCCAAAGAAGGCTGCCAATGAAGCCTATGGGATCATCGGGGGACCTCGAGGGGAGAAAACAAGAGATGCATCAGCTTTCAGGTGAAGTTTGTACCAAATGGTGGACACAGTTAAGTTTAGGAGAACACAACTACCCACAGGGAGTCTATAAAGCACAGCAACATTAGGATATCTCCCCAGAGGACACAGATAATCTCTTGCCATAAAGAAAACTGGCCCAAGTTAGAGGACCAACCAACTGAGACAAGCACCTCCAAGTGCCTCCAAGTCTAACTCATAAGGCTGCTTAATCAAGTTGTACTTTGAAACATAGACTGTCCAGCTTCTAAAACTGGCACTACAACTGCTCAAAGTTCGGCCAACTCGACAAAAGCCAATCTTTCAACTTTTGTTGAAGGAGCTAACCAAAAATTCTCAACTGAACAGCGCCGGCATCCAACCAGGTAGAAGCACTGTTCCGGTATGCGGCAGCCTCTGTAGGAATACAGCCATCAGCTGACTTTCCTCTATCCTTGCTGCTTAACGTGGATGGGGGGGGGGACCGACGGGTTTCTCTTTTTCAATCTGTGGGGCTTAACAAGAGAGATTTAAAAATGTGTGTGGCCACGCAGAGCCATATTAAGACCATATAAAGGTCCTAGGTAGGTCAGGATCTAGTATCGGTGAAGGGCAAGGTAGAAGGATGCCTCAGCTTGCACTTATGGAAGGCTTCCAATGAAGTTGTCACACCCCAATCAATGCAATTTGATAGTGTCTGCTGACAGCCCATAGAACGGGTCTACCCAGCCAAGTACCTATCCTGGATTTCTCTGTCCGTATGATGGTCTTTTCTGGGTTCCCAAGATCATTTAAGTTACTGAGCATGCACATTAACCCAAAAAGGGTGTCAGCAGAAGGGATCATGGCCATGAATGGGCAGTTCCTGCATAAAAGTGGGTATGATCTGGATGAGACCACCCAGAAAGTAGGCAGGGCTGCCCGGAAGGTGGTCGTATCAAGTGTGGGCCATGGACAGGGGTGAGTGTCTCCTGAGAACTGGGACAATGTCGATAAGTATGCTATTGCTGGTACTTCTTTACAGCATCCCCAACTGTCTAGACTCCCACCAACACACACCACCCGATATTGTTTTGGCCAGGTGGTTGACAGCTCAGTGTCACATACAGTATCTCACAAAAATAAGTACACCCCTCACATTTGTGTAAATATTTTCTTCTATCTTTTCATGTGACAACACTGAAGAAATGACACTTGTCTACAATGTAAAGTAGTGAGTGTACAGCTTGTATAACAGTGTAAATTTGCTGTCCCCTCAAAATAACTCAACACACAGCCATTAATGTCTAAACCACTGGCAACAAAAGTCAGTACACCCCTAAGTGAAAATCTCCAAATTGGGCCCCATTGGCCATTTTCCCTCCCCGGTGTCATGTGACTCGTTAGTGTTACAAGGTCTCAGGTGTGAATGGGGAGCAGGTGTGTTTAAATTTGGTGTTATCGCTCTCACTCTCTCATACTGGTCACTGGAAGTTCAACATGGCGCCTCATGGCAAAGAACTCTCTGAGGATCTGAAAAAAAGAATTGTTGCTCTACATAAAGATGGCCTAGGCTATAAGAAGATTGCCAAGACCCTGAAACTGAGCTGCAGCACGGTAGCCAAGACCATACAGGTCAACAAACAAAAAAAAGACCGACAATTTTGAAAAAAAAAAAAAAAAAAATTATAATAAATTTATTTATTTATAAAAAATATTTTTTTTTTTTACTTTTTACTTTAATAAATATCCCCCCAAAAAATAACAGGTCAACAAACAAAAAAAGACCAACAATTTTGAAAAAAATATATTTATAATAAATGTAATTATTTATAAAAAATATTTTTTACTTTTTGCTATAACAAATATCCCCCCCCCCCCAAAAAAAAAAAAAAAAGTCTTCATCAGTTTAGGCCGATATGTATTCTTCTACATATTTTTGGTAAAAAAATTGCAATAAGCGTATATTGATTGGTTTGCGCAAAAGTTGTAGCGTCTACAAAAACAGGGGATAGATTTATGGCAGGGATACGCAATTAACGGACCTGCGGCTGTTGCAAAACTACAAGTCCCATCACGCCTCCGCCTCTGGGTGTCATGTTTGTGGCTGTCAGAGTCTTGCTATGCCTCATGGGACTTGTAGTTCTGCAACAGCTGGAGGTCCGCTAATTGCATATCCCTGTTTTATGACATTTTTATTATGATTATTTTTTACTAGTAATGGCGGCGATCAGCGATTTTTAGCGGGACTGCGACATCGCGGCGGACAGATCGGACACTTATGACACTTTTCTGGGACCAGTGACATTTATACAGCGATCAGTGCCATAAAAATGCACTGATTACTGTGTAAATGTCACTGCCAGGGAAAGGGGTTAACACTAGGGGGCGATCAAGGGGTTAAATGTGTTCCCTAGGGAGGTGTTTCTTTTTTTTTCCAATTCTTTATTTAGATACGGTGATACATAAACCTCAACAATATTAAATCTACATTGGATCTTTAGCACATACAAGATCCCGTGCCCATACATCCCTTTGGCACCAATGGTATAAACACATGAAATGTAGCTCATGCAGTTGCCTTCAAGGGCTAGGAAGTCTCCGGATCCCGTACAGTTTTTTTTTTCTCTATTTTTTTTTCCCTTTAGGAAATGTTTAACATAGTGATATTAAGAGAATAGAAAGATCAGAAGGATAGGTGTTTCTAACTGTGGGGGGGAGGAGGGGACTGACTGGAGGAGGAGAGAGATCACTGTTCCTGATCACTAGGAACAGCAGATCTCTCTCTCCTTCCGGGTCAGAACGGGGATCTGTGTGTTTACATTGACAGATCCCCCTCCTGGCTCTCTTTCCCGCGATTCGTAGGTGGCCGGTGAACATCGCGGCCCCCGGCCATGCGCATCAGGTCCCCCTCCGCTGTACAGCAGGTGCTGCTATGTCTCTTAAAGGAGCCGACGTACACCTACAGCGATTTGCCGGAACGAGCCATCCTGCCGCCGCCGGCTGGTCGGCGAGTGGTTAAAAAAGCGCGTCCGATGCCACATTTTGAGGCAAGTGTAAACGAGACCTGAAGTGTCATGAACCGCTTGCCGACCGCCGCACACAGATGTACGTCAGCAGAACGGCAGGGGCAGGCGAATGGGCGTACAGGTACGTCCCTTTAAATTTGCCGCCTATCGGGGTGCGCGCCGCGGGTCCCGGGAACTCGATGTTCGCCGGCGGCCTGCGATTGCGGTGTGGAGAGGTGGAATGGAGAAGTGCCTATGTAAACAAGGCATTTCCCCGTTCTGCCTAGTGACATGACAGAGATCCACTGCTCCCTGTCATCGGGAGCAGTGATCGCTGTCATGTCAGTGGAAGCCCCTCCCCCCTACAGTTAGAACCACTCCCTAGGACACACTTAACCCCTTGATCGCCCCCTAGTGGTTAACCCCTTCCCTGCCGGTATCATTTATACACAGTAATCAGTGCATTTTTATAGCACTGATCGCTGTATAAACGACAATGGTCCCAAAATAGTGTCAAAAGTGTCCGATGTGACATAATGTCGCAGTCACGATAAAAATCGCAGATCGCCGCCATTACTAATAAAAAAAATAATAATAATACAATGCCATAAAACTATCCCCTGTTTTGTAGACGCGATAACTTTTGCGCAAACCTATCTATATACGCTTGTTTTTTTTATATATATTTTTGGGGATATTTATTATAGCAAAAAAGTAAAATATTGCTTTTTTTTTTTCAAAATTGTCCCTCTTTTTTTTGTTTATAGCGCAAAAAAATAAAAACCGCAGAGGTGATCAAATACCACCAAAAGAAAGCTCTTTTTGTGGGGAAAAAAAGTTGCCACCATTACTAATAAAAAAAAAATAATAATACAATGCCATAAATCTATTTTCTATTTTGTAGACGCGATAACTTTTGCGCAAACCAATCTATATACGCTTATTTTTTTAATTTTTTTTACCAAAAATATGTAGAAGAATACATAATTGCCCTAAACTGAGGAAAAAAAATGTTTTTTTTTTATATATTTTTTTGGGGGATATTTATTATAGCAAAAAAGTAAAATATTGCTTTTTTTTTTTCAAAATTGTCCCTCTTTTTTTTGTTTATAGCGCAAAAAAATAAAAACCGCAGAGGTGATCAAATACCACCAAAAGAAAGCTCTATTTGTGGGGAAAAAAAGTTGCCACCATTACTAATAAAAAAAAATTATTAATACAATGCCATAAATCTATTTTCAATTTTGTAGACGCCATAACTTTTGCGCAAACCAATCTATATACGCTTATTTTTTTTATTTTTTTTACCAAAAATATGCAGAAGAATACATAATCGGCCTAAACTGAGGGAAAAAAATGGGTTTTTTTATATATTTTTGGGGGATATTTATTATAGCAAAAAAGTAAAATATTGCTTTTTTTAAAAAAAAATTGTCCCTCTTTTTTTTGTTTATAGCGCAAAAAAAAATAAAAACCGCAGAGGTGATCAAATACCACCAAGAGAAAGCTCTATTTGTGGGGAAATAAGGACGTCAATTTAATTTGGGTGCGACGTCGCAACGGCCGCGCGATTGTCAGTTAAAGCGACGCAGCGCCGAATCGCAAAAAGTGCTTTGGTCAGGAAGGGGGGGGGTAAATTCTTCTGGGGCTGAAGCGGTTAAAGACTGAGACCATCTTGTAAAGGAGTATTTTATTGTAGAGAAGTGTTTTATTTTTTTTATTGTAACAGATTCTGGGCAAAAGAAAAAAAAGATACAAAAAGAAGAAAAAAAAAAAAGAAAAAAAAGATACAAAAAGAAGAAAAAAAAAAAGATACAAAAAGAAGAAAAAAAAAAGAAAAAAAAAAAGAAGTGTTTCTCTTTATTTGGTGTTGGTTGCCCTACAAGTTTATCGGTGGCACCGGAGAAGTGAAATGGGCACCATGCAGATTGATTCTTCTTATTTCCACAACTTGATTTTCTCTTGAAGATGTTATCAGCCTCCCACTACGGCTCTACAGATTGAACCTCGGCGATAAACAACAGCGCAAATATAATGACAGATTGGCCTCCGAGGAGGAAACATGTTGCAATCCAGATACTTGAATAAATAAAGCTCTTTGAGGAGGGGAGATACGCGGCTTTCCGATTATTGGTATCCTGAATACGATCTGCTTTTGTTTTTTGTTTTTTGTTTTTTTTGTTTTGTCGTTTTTTTTTCTGAAGATCTTTACGAGCTGCAAATCAGTCAATCCCAGTGTGCAAATCTCATCATCATAACTCCCAACTGTCCGTCTATTGGAAACAAATCCCTCGCCCCTCTTTCCTCAATAACGGCCTGTCTCTTAGGTCTGATGTTGAGATCTGTAGGAATAAATGTTGTGCTATTTCATCCCCCCAAATGTTTTCATCTTGTAATTAAAGGATTTCTGGAGCCTCAACCAAACGGCGGGCCTGCTGTAGGAATAGTCTTCAAGGAGTATTTATGGAGGCCTCTTTGGACAAGACCGTCTGTTTGTTTCTGCCCAACCAGTAAAACGAAGCTGAGCTCCAGGCAAACAACTAGAGTGCCTTAAAAAAAAAAAATATTCAAACCCCTTGAAATTTTCCACATTTTCGTCAAATATTTCCACATATGATATTACTGTACATCTGTTGTTTAAACTTATGGAAACATAATAAAAAAGTTTTAAACTGAAATTCTCCACATTTTGTCATGTTACAACCAAAAACATAAATGTATTTTATTGGGCTTTTATGTGATAGACCAACACAAAGTGTCACATAATTGTGAAGTGGAAGGAAAATGATAAATGGTTTTCAACTTTTTGTACAAGTAAATATGTGAAAAGTGTGTGTGTGTGTGTGTGTGTGTGGGGGGGGGGGGGGGGGCATTTGTATTCAGCCCCCTTTACTCTGATACCCCTAACTAAAATCTAGTGGAACCAATTGCCTTCAGAAGTCACCTAATTAGTAGAGTCCACCTGTGTGTAATTTATTCTCAGTATAAATACAGCTGTTCTTAGATCCCCACTTTCTAACATTAATGGTTGTCTGGCCCATGGGGTGGGAAAAGGTCTGCCCATCAAGACCTCAAAAGGGGAGTAACCTGTGGTTTTAGAGGATGGTTTGTTAGAGAACCTTAGTGAACAAACAGCATCATGGAGGCCAAGGAACACACCAGACAGGTCAGGGATAAAGTTGTGGAGAAGTTATAAAAAGTTATAAAAGGTTATAAAAAAATCTCCCAAGCTTTGAACATCTCACGGAGCTCTGTTCAATCCATCATCGGAAAATGGAAAGAGTGTGGCACAACTGCAAACCTACCAAGACATGGCCGTCCACCTAAACTGACCGGCCGGGCAAGGAGAGCATTCATCAGAGAAGAGCCAAGAGGTCCATGGTAACTCTGGAGGAGCTGCAGAGATCCACAGCTCAGGTGGGAGAATCTGTCCACAGGACAACTATTAGTCGTGTTCTCCACAAATCTGCCCTTTATGGAAGAGTGACAAGAAGAAAGACATTGGTGAAAGAAAGTCATAAGAAGTCCTGTTTGTAGTTTGTGAGAAGCCATGTGGGGGACACAGCAAACATAAGTTGGTCTTAATGGACTTGTGTCTTTTTTCAACCTCACCTACAATTAACTATGTGGAAGAAGGTGCTCTGGTCAGATGAGACCAAAATTTAACTTTTTGGCCTAAAAGCAAAACTCTATGTGTGGCGGAAAACTAACACTGAACAGCATCCTGAACACACCAAACATGGTGGTGGCAGCATCATGTGGTGGGGATGCTTTTCTTCAGCAGAGACAGGGAAGCTGGTCAGAGTTGATAGGAAGATGGATAGAGCCAAATACAGGGCAATCTTAGAAGAAAACCTGCAAAAAAAAGTCTGCAAAAGGCTTGAGACTTCCAGCAGGACAACGACCCTAAACATACAGCCAGAGCTACAATGGAATGGTTTAGATCAAAGCATATTCATGTGTTAGAATGGTCCAGCCACAGTCCAGACCTAAATCACATTGAGAATCTGTGGCAAGACGTGAAAATTGCTGTTCACAGACGCTCTCCATCCAATCTGACAGAGCTTGAGATATTTTACGAAGAAGAAGAATGGGCAAAAATGTTCCTCTCTAGATGTGCAAAGCTGGAAGAGACATCCCCAAAAAGACTTGTAGAGAAAGGGGGTTCTACAAAGTATTGACTCCGGGGGGCAGAATACAAATCCCCCCCACACTTTTCACATATTTATTTGTATCATTTATCATTTTCCTTCCACTTCACAATTATGTGCCACTTTGTGTTGGTCTATCACATAAAATCCCAGTAAAATACATTTAGGTTTTTGGCACAAATGAAGAGGGAGGTCTTACCTGCCAAAGGATTTGTATTTTTGTCCAACTAGTCCCGAGATTTTCACAGCCTGGCCCCACAGCACAACTGTTCCTACAGGAGAAGTATGGCCAAACCTATTTTGGCCAAACTTCCCCAATGGATCGCAGGAGTGTGGTTCGTTCTTCACTCCTGTGACGCGTTTTCAGCTGACAGCAGACTAAAGCCTGCTGACGGCTGATGTCACTCAGCCGGTCCAGGTGCTTTAGAGTTATGATCCACTCAGCAGCCTGGTCTGGCAGCTTTCTCGGCCTCTCAGTGGGAGACTGAGCCAAACGCTCCCACCCCCTGCACAGCTCAGAGCTCCGGTGAGCGCTGGAGGGGCAAAGTAGAGAGCGGCTGACTGACAGTTAAGGCTCTGTGCTTAGAGTGGAGGGGAGTAATGAGCAATCAGCGGTGTTCGATCGCTCAGTTCTCAGTGTAGAGGTGGCAGGGAACAGATGCAGCATTGCATTGATGCTGCATCCACCTAGGAGGGTATATTTTTTTTTTTTTGAGGGGGGAAACCCATACCGCCCATACACAGCTAGGTCACCTCCAAGCAGTGGCAGCCCGCCCAAGAAGCACATGATTAGAGCCTGAGGCTCTAATTGGCTTTAAAAAAGGGGTGGACTCTGAGCCCTGAGCCCACCCAGTTGTGTGACAATAGCAAAATAATATTCAGGGGCGCTGCCTCCCTAATCCATGCGTCCGGCCCCCTAAGCTACATGTGGGGTGCCGGATGCATGGATTTCAATGGGCTTCAAAAAAGGGGTTGGCTCGAAATCGCTATTCACTATTGTCTTCCTGATTCTCCTCCCGGCCAATCAGGAAGTGGGTCCTGAGACCGTCACCTGAATTGGCTGAGAGGAGAATCGATCCTATTGGCTGCCGAAGAGGATGAGGGAGGAGAAGCAGGGGAAGCCGCCGTAAAGCACCAGAAGGAGGAGACGCCACCCAGAGGAAGCGCTGCTCGTGACCTAGATAGGGTAAGTGTGGGGCCAACCAGGGAGGATGGGGGAGCCTGTGACCTACCCGACCTCCCAACCAGGGTGTGGCGGCGAGTGGATTGTTTGCCCACCCCCAAAAAAGATATATACCACCAGCCACCACTGTCTACAACATGTGTCTATCTGCCCTATAAAGGCATTATATCCACAGGGGCATTTGCAGTTTGCAGAGCAGAGTAGGGACTGGCCATAGAGGGGCAGCAGGCGAGCACAAACAGTGGACAAAGCTGGGATTGGTACAAGGGAAGTAAGACACTGTATATACTTAATAGTAGGCAAACAGGAGCTTAGAGAACTATGAAGGTTACTTAGGCAACACGGGCTGCACTGAGCATGTCTAATATACAGTATCTCACAAAAGTGAGTACACCCCTCACATTTGTGTAAATATTTTCTTCTATCTTTTCATGTGACAACACTGAAGAAATGACACTTGTCTACAATGTAAAGTAGTGAGTGTACAGCTTGTATAACAGTGTAAATTTGCTGTCCCCTCAAAATAACTCAACACACAGCCAATAATGTCTAAACCACTGGCAACAAAAGTGAGTACACCCCTAAGTGAAAATGTCCAAATTGGGCCCAAAGTGACAATATTTTGTGTGGCCACCATTATTTTCCAGCACTGCCTTAACCCTCTTGGGCATGGAGGTCACCAGAGCTTCACAGGTTGTCACTGGAGTCCTCTTCCACTCCTCCATGACGACATCACAGAGCTGGTGGATGTTAGAGACCTTGCGCTCCTCCACCTTCAGTTTGAGGATGTCCCACAGATGCTCAGTAGGGTTTAGGTTTGAAGACATGCTTGGTCAGTCCATCACCTTTACCCTCAGCTTCTTTAGCAAGGCAGTGGTGGTCTTGGAGGTGTGTTTGGGGTGGTTATCATGTTGGAATACTGCCCTGTGGCCCAGTCTCTGAAGGGAGGGGATCATGCTCTGCTTCAGTATATCACAGTACATGTTGGCATTCATGGTTCCCTCAATGAACTGTAGCCCCCCAGTGCCGGCAGCACTCATGCAGCCCCAGACCATGACACTCCCACCACCATGCTTGACTGTAGACAAGACACACTTGTCTTTGTACTCCTCACCTGGTTGCCCCCACACACGCTTGTCACCATCTGAACCAAATAAGTTTATCTTGGTCTCCTCAGACCACAGGACATGGTTCCAGTAATCCATGTAATTAGTCTGCTTGTCTTCAGCCAACTGTTTGCGGGTTTTCTTGTGCATCATCTTTAGAAGAGGCTTCCTTCTGGGACGACAGCCATGCAAACCAATTTGATGCAGTGTGCGGCGTATGGTCTGAGCACTGACAGGCTGACCCCGCCACCCCTTCAACCTCTGCAGCAATGCTGGCAGCACTCATACGTTTATTTCCCAAAGACAACCTCTGGATATGACGCTGACCACATGCACTCAACTTCTTTGGTGGACCATGGCGAGGCCTGTTCTGAGGGGAACCTGTCCTGTTATACCGCTGTATGGTCTTGGTCACCGTGCTGCAGCTCAGTTTCAGGGTCTTGGCAATCTTCTTATAGCCTAGGCCATCTTTATGTAGAGCAACAATTCTTTTTTTCAGATCCTCAAAGAATTCTTTGCCATGAGGTGCCATGATGAACTTCCAGTTACCAGTATGAGAGAGTGAGAGCGATAACACCAAATTTAACACACCTGCTCCCCATTCAGACCTGAGACCTTGTAACACTAACGAGTCGCATGAGACCGGGGAGGAAAAATGACTAAATGGGCCCAATTTGGACATTTTCACTTAGGGGTGTATTCACTTTTGTTGCATGCGGTTTAGACATTAATGGCTGTGCGTTGAGCTATTTTGAGGGGACAGCAAATTTACACTGTTATACAAGCTGTACACTCACTACTTTACATTGTAGCAAAGTGTCATTTCTTCAGTGTTGTCACATGAAAAGATAGAAGGAAAGATTTACACAAATGTGAGGGGTGTACTTACTTTTGTGAGATACTGTAGGAAAGCAAACTAGGAGGAGTGAGCTAAGAAGTGATAAAAGGGAAAGGAAATATAAACCCACAGAATAGCAGAGATGAGCACAGAAGACAAACAACACATGTGAATGGAATCACAGGTCTAAGCAGTGGCGGCGGCTCCATTAGGGGCCCTGCCCCCCCTAATCTACATGCAGAGTGCCGGATGCATGGATTCCAATGTTTGTTTTTTTTTAGAAGCACATGATTAGAGGCGGAGGATCTAATTGGCTTAAAAAAATGGTGGGCTTTGGGCGCAGAGCACTGCGCCTGGAGCCCACCCAGTTGTGTGACAATAGCGAATTAATATTCGCTATTGTCTTCCTGATTCTCCTCCCGGCCAATCCCGGCTCAGGAAGCGGCTCCTGAGATCCAGTTGGCCGAGAGAAGAAGCGATCCTATTGGCCGCCGAGGAGGAGGGAGGAGATGCAGGGGAAGCCGCCATGAAGCCTAGGCTTAGGAAGGAGGAGACGCAGGGTCGGAGAAAGCTCGCCCCCCTCCCCCAAAATATACCACCAGCTACCACTGCTTTTCACTACCCCTCCTTTGCAACAACATTATATAGGACAAAGATAACTCAACCACTCCCAAGGGGGCGGAGCTTCCCATAAAGGGGTAGCAACTTACAATTCCTCTGGAATAGCATTTGGCCAAGGCAAAGCGGTGACCTTGCTGCTTGTGGCAAGTGAAAAGGGGGGCATATCATTTTTCTTAGGCAGGCACTGAATTCTAATGGCTCCCCACAATGCCAACTCTGCAGGCGGTTGTTAAAAGGATGCTTCCTTTCTTGTGTGAATAAGACTGACGGTGAGTGAGCTCTGAATACAGCCATCGTGGGTTTTGAATGGAGTGGGAGACGATTCAAATTCCTGTCCGGTGATGTGTCGTCCCTGGACACATAGTGGCGTTCAACAGGCCACAGGACGACATCAGGTGTGATGAAACGCGTAGGGAGGAGCGGCGTGCTGACGTCACCGCGTTCACGCAGGTCACGTACGCAGGCTGCTATCGAGAGCCCGCCGGCTCGTTTATACTGCAATCTCTTATTGTTTCAACTGTAAGTGCAATACTTTCTTATTATATAAAGTAGCCTAGGATTTTACAGACGACACTGGGATCACCGCTCCATCTCCCAAAAGTCCCCGGGCTGGGTATTAAGCCACAAGCGAGTGCGTTCTCCTGTATTAGGAGATCATTTGAAGTCGCTAAGCGGCAGTGTGTGCAGAGGTGGAGGTCTTTGTCTCTTTTAACCACGACTTAGGTGTATCATGTGTTAATTTCATGTTTGAGAATCACCTTAGAACAGTGGACTACTTAACCACTTGCTTACCGGGCACTTAAACCCCCCTCCTGCCCAGGCCAATTTTCAGCTTTCAGCGCTGTCACATTTTGAATGACAATTGCGCGGTCAGACAACACTGTACCCAAATGAAATTTTTAGCATTTTTTTCACACAAATAGAGCTTTCTTTTGGTGGTATTTAATCACAGCTGGGGTTTTTATTTTTTGCTAAACAAACAAAAAAAGATGGAAAATTTTGAAAAAAAAAAAATCATGTTTCAGAGTTTGTTATAAAACTTTGCAAACAGATCATTTTTCTCCTTCATTGATATGCACTAGGGATGAGCCGAACACCCCCCGGTTCGGTTCGCACCAGAACCCGCGAACGGACCGCAAGTTCGCACGAACGTTAGAACCCCATTGACGTCTATGGGACTCGAACGTTCGAAATCAAAAGTGCTCATTTTAAAGGCTAATTTGCATGGTATTGTCCTAAAAAGGGTTTGGGGACCCGGGTCCTACCCCAGGGGACATGTATCAATGCAAAAAAAACTTTTAAAAACGGCCGTTTTTTCGGGAGCAGTGATTTTAATGATGCTTAAAGTAAAAAAAAAAAAAGTGAAATATTCCTTTAAATATCGTACCTGGGGGGTGTCTATAGTATGCCTGTAAAGTGACGCGTGTTTCCCATGTTTAGAACAGTCCCTGCACCAAATGTCATTTTTAAAGGAAAAAATCTCATTTAAAACTGCTTGCGGGTTTAATGTCATGTCGGGTCATGGCAATATGGATGAAAATCAGTGAGACAAACGGCATGGGTACCCCCCAGTCCATTACCAGGCCCTTTGGGTCTTGTATGGATATTAAGGGGAACCCCGCACCCAAATTAAAATAAGGAAAGGTCCCTATATACTCTGAACAGCAGTATACAGGCGTTGCAAACAAGACAGGGACTGTAGGTTTGTTGCTAAGTAGAATCTGTTTGTAATTTTGAACATTTTTAATGTGTTTAGCTCCAGCCAAAAAATCTTTTCTAAGCTTTTTGGAAAACATAGGGAAGGGTTATCACCCCTGTGACATTTGTTTTGCGTCTTTCCTCCTCTTCAGAAGATTTCACCTCACTTTTTTGTCCCAATGAAAAATGTTTTTTGAAAATTTGGGTTTTTTTGTGGAACAAGGATTAGAAAGCATCAGTGGAAAGGAGAAATTGTTTTCCCATATTAACTCTTACAGGAGAGAATTTCCCTTCCTTAGGGGTAGATTTCATCTCACTTCCTGTTGTCTCCTTCCGTTTGCAAGTAGGAGTCGTTTGTAAGTTAGATGTTTGAAAGTAGGGTCCTGCCCTATATACTCAGCAGAAATTTGGGCCTTAGGTGTTGCTGTGGCCAAAACACTGTAAGCCCTCACAGGGCCCTGCTGTGAAATATTAGATCAAGAATTGTAATTACATGCCCCTGTTGAACAGGAGCTGAAAAATTAGGCCTTAGGCACTGGTGCTGGTGCCACAACACTGCAACCCCTCACAGACACTCTAGTTGGAACGCAGGAACGAGCCCTGCTGCAAAGTATTGCATCAAAAATTGTAATTACACGCCCCTGTTAGACAGGGGCAGAAAAATTGGGCCTTAGGCACTGGTGCTGGTGCCACAACACTGCAACCCCTCACAGACACTCTAGTTGGAACGCAGGAACGAGCCCTGCTGCAAAGTATTGCATCAAAAATTGTAATTACACGCCCCTGTTAGACAGGGGCAGAAAAATTGGGTCTTAGGCACTGGTGCTGGTGCCACAACACTGCAACCCCTCACAGACACTCTAGTTGAAACGCAGGAACAAGCCCTGCTGCAAAGTATTGCATCAAAAATTGTAATTACACGCCCCTGTTAGACAGGGGCTGAAAAATTGGGTCTTAGGCACTGGTGCTGGTGCCACAACACTGCAACCCCTCACAGACACTCTAGTTGGAATGCAGGAACGAGCCCTGCTGCAAAGTATTACATCAAAAATTGTAATTACACGCCCCTGTTAAACAGGGGCTGAAAAATTGTGCCTTAGGCACTGGTGGTGGCGCCCAGAACCAAAAATGTTCTTACAAGCTATCAGCGTGATGATTGAGGAGGAAGAGGATAATTACTCAGGGATAGTCACTCAGCATCAGCATAGGCAGTCTTTGAAGGGATCTGAGATTTCAAAAAAAATTATTCGGTTACATCTGCATCAGGTGCTTGGTAGCTGGTGGTGATCCAAGACTGATTCATTTTTATGAAGGTCAGCCGATCGACCGAGTCGGTGGACAGACGCACCCTGTGATCGGTTACCACGCCTCCAGCAGCACTGAATGTGCGTTCCGAAAGAACGCTGGATGCAGGACAGGCCAGTAGCTCAATTGCATACTGTGCAAGCTCTGGCCAGTGATCCATCCTCAAGACCCAGTAACCCAGAGGATTTTCGGTGGGAAAGGTGTCCAAGTCTGATCTTGCCCCTAGGTATTCCTGCACCATGTAAAACAGACGCTGGCGATGGTTGCTGGAACCGATCATACCTTGGGGCTGCGGACCAAAAAATTGTCTGAACGCATCGTTCAGACGGCCACCTTCTCCACCGCTCCTTCTTTGACTGACCGAAGCCTCAGCAACACGTTGTCCAGAAACAGGAGTTTGTAACCTCCCAGTCTCTGGGAACGCGTTGCACAGACCTTTCTGCAAGGCCTCCCGAAGATGTTTCATCCTCTGCTCCCTCTGCGATGGCAAGATAAGGTCCGCAACCTTACCCTTGTAACGTGGATCAAGGAGGGTTGCCAGCCAGTATTGGTCCTTCTCCTTGATACCACGAATACGAGGATCCTTACGCAGGCTTTGCAGGATCAGGGAGGCCATGCAGCGTAGGTTTGCTGAGGCACTCGGTCCGGAGTCCTCTGGGTCACTAAGGACAACAACGTCCGCAGCCACCTCCTCCCAGCCACGTACAAGTCCATGTGTTCCTTGGGACTGATCCCTTAAAGACTGCTGATGCTGAGTGCCAGGCTCCACCTCCATACTGACACAATCTTCCTCCTCCTCCTCCTCCTCCTCCTCCTCGTCCTCTTCCTGTGTGATCGGCGGGCACGCAGGAACACTGTCTGGATAAAGGGGGCCTTGAGAGCTAAGGAAGTCCTCCTCTTCCTGCCTCTGTTCTGCCTCAAGTGCCCTGTCCATTATTCCACGCAGCGTGTGCTCCAACAGGTGGACAAGGGGGACAGTGTCACTGATGCATGCACTGTCAGTGCTCACCATCCTCGTGGCCTCCTCGAATGGTGACAGGACAGTGCATGCATCCCTGATCATGGCCCACTGGCGTGGGGAAAAAAAACCAAGGTCCCCTGACCCTGTCCTGGTGCCATAGTCGCACAGGTACTCATTGATGGCCCTCTGCTGCGTGTGCAGCCGCTGCAGCATGGCCAACGTCGAGTTCCACCTGGTGGGCATGTCACAGATTAGGCGGTTCTTGGGCAGGTTAAACTCCTTTTGGAGGTCCGTCAGCCGAGCACTGGCATTATATGACCGGCGGAAATGCACAGAGACTTTCCTGGCCTGCCTCAGGACATCCTGTAAGCCCGGGTACCTGCCCAAGAACCGCTGCACCACCAAGTTAAGGACGTGAGCCAAACAGGGCACATGGGTCAGTTGTCCCTGTCGGAGGGCAGAGAGGAGGTTGGTGCCATTGTCGCAAACCACCATTCCTGCCTTAAGTTGGCGTGGCGTCAACCACCTCTGAACCTGCCCCTGCAGAGCTGACAGAACCTCTGCCCCAGTGTGGCTCCTGTCCCCCAAGCACACCAGCTCAAGCACCGCATGGCATCTTTTGGCCTGCGTACTTGCGTAGCCCCTTGAACGCCTACGGAGCACCGCTGGTTCCGAGGAAGAGGCCATGGAGGAAGAAGAAGAGGAGGGGGTGGAGGAGAGAGGTGTGTCACAATCAGCATTTTGGAGGCGTGGTGGCGGAACAACCTCCAACACTACTGCACCTTGTCCTGCATCCTTCCCAGCTGCCAGCAGAGTCACCCAATGCGCCGTGAAACTTAAGTAACGTCCCTGTCCATGCCTGCTGGACCATGAGTCAGCGGTAATATGCACCTTACCGCTGACCGCCCTGTCCAGCGAGGCATGGACATTGCCTTCCACATGCCGGTAGAGAGCCGGAATCGCCTTCCGTGAGAAAAAGTGGCGTTTGGGTACCTGCCACTGAGGAACCGCACATTCCACAAACTCACGGAAGGGGGCAGAGTCTACCAACTGAAAAGGCAGCAGTTGAAGTGCTAGCAATTTTGCCAAGCTAGCATTCAACCGCTGGGCATGTGGATGGCTGGGAGCAAACTTCTTTCGGCGGTGCAGCAGCTGGGGCAGGGAAATTTGCCTGGTACAATCTGACGTCGGTGTACCAAAAGCAGATTGCCCACAAGTACTTGGCTGTGACACACCTAATTCTACACCTTCATTCCTCTCACTGCAGGTCTCAGAGAGGACTGAAGGTCTAGTGGGGTTGGAAATCTCAGCTGATGAGGAGCAAGGAGAGATCGTCTTTGTTCTTTGGTGTGGGTCTTTTAGATACGCTTGCCAACGAACTGCATGGCAGGTCAACATATGTCTGGTCAAGCATGTGGTACCCAAGCGGGAGATGTTTTGGCCACGCGAGATACGCTTGAGACATATGTTGCAAATAGCAGCGGTGCGATCTGATGCACTCGTCTCAAAAAAGGACCACACCAAAGAACTTTTTGAATAACGCGCAGAGACTGCAGCGCCCTGCACATGTGGAGCTTTGGGGTGTGATGCAGTCAATGTGCTGCCCTTAGGCTGGCCCCTGGAGGGCATCCTGCCTAGTTGGTGATGTGCCACCTCCTCCTCCTCCTCCTCCTCCTCCTCTCTCCTATCAGGCACCCACGTTGAGTCAGTGACCTCATCATCCCCTCCCTCCTCATCACTGGAGCAAACCTGGCAGTATGCTGCAGCAGAGGGAGCATGACTGCCAGATTGCTGTCCTTCTTGGGCACCCCCTCTGTCCGTGCTCATGTTACTGCCTTCATTGAGCTCAGTATCATCATCAGAGCCTTCCAAACGCTGGGCATCCTCCTGGAGCATGTACCCAACACTGTGGTCAAACAGTTCGAGGGAATCCTCATGAGGACATGGTGGAGCTAGGGAAGGAGTCACTGATGACATTGAGCTGAGGGAAGAGGCCGCTGCTTTGCCAGACAAAGCACCCTGGGCATGGGTGAGAGAGGATGAGGAGGATGAGGACGGCTTGGTCATCCACTCGACCAAGTCTTCCGCATGTTGCGGCTCAACACGGCCAGCTGCCGAAAAAAAGGCCAAGCGTGTCCCATGGCCACGTGCTGATGAGGATGCACCGTCTCCACGACCAGCACTAGACACAGAGCCTGCTTGCCCTCTCTTATTGGCTTGTGACTGTCTGCCTCTCCTTCTTGGCCTTCCAGACATACTAATGGCCTGTAGCTGCACTAAGCTGGGATAGAACACCTGTAATTTTCTTAAGGTAGCTTTATATACTGTAACCAGACAAGCCTGCCTGTCAGTAGGAAGATAACAGGAACGGATCTAGCTGAACACTGTGAGCAGGACGCACTGTACTAAATGTAAATAGTCTAGCTGCCTGACCGTGGTACTAATAGGATCAAAAAGAACACCTGTAATTTTCTTAAGGTAGCTTTATATACTGTAACCAGACAAGCCTGCCTGTCAGTAGGAAGATAACAGGAACGGATCTAGCTGAACACTGTGAGCAGGACGTACTGCACTAAATGTATATAGCAGGAACGGATCTAGCTGAACACTGTGAGCAGGACGCACTGCACTGAATGTAAATAGCAGGAACGGATCTAGCTGAACACTGTGAGCAGGACGCACTGCACTAAATGTAAATACCAGGAACGGATCTAGCTGAACACTGTGAGCAGGACGCACTGCACTAAATGTAAATACCAGGAACGGATCTAGCTGAACACTGTGAGCAGGACGCACTGCACTGAATGTAAATAGCAGGAACGGATCTAGCTGAACACTGTGAGCAGGACGCACTGCACTAAATGTAAATACCAGGAACGGATCTAGCTGAACACTGTGAGCAGGACGCACTGCACTGAATGTAAATAGCAGGAACGGATCTAGCTGAACACTGTGAGCAGGACGCACTGCACTGAATGTAAATAGCAGGAACGGATCTAGCTGAACACTGTGAGCAGGACGCACTGTACTAAATGTAAATAGTCTAGCTGCCTGACCGTGGTACTAATAGGATCAAAAAGAACACCTGTAATTTTCTTAAGGTAGCTTTATATACTGTAACCAGACAAGCCTGCCTGTCAGTAGGAAGATAACAGGAACGGATCTAGCTGAACACTGTGAGCAGGACACACTGTACTAAATGTAAATAGTCTAGCTGCCTGACCGTGGTACTAATAGGATCAAAAAGAACACCTGTAATTTTCTTCAGGTAGCTTTATATACTGTAACCAGACAAGCCTGCCTGTCAGTAGGAAGATAACAGGAACGGATCTAGCTGAACACTGTGAGCAGGACGCACTGTACTAAATGTAAATAGTCTAGCTGCCTGACCGTGGTACTAATAGGATCAAAAAGAACACCTGTAATTTTCTTAAGGTAGCTTTATATACTGTAACCAGACAAGCCTGCCTGTCAGTAGGAAGATAACAGGAACGGATCTAGCTGAACACTGTGAGCAGGACACACTGTACTAAATGTAAATAGTCTAGCTGCCTGACCGTGGTACTAATAGGATCAAAAAGAACACCTGTAATTTTCTTCAGGTAGCTTTATATACTGTAACCAGACAAGCCTGCCTGTCAGTAGGAAGATAACAGGAACGGATCTAGCTGAACACTGTGAGCAGGACGTACTGCACTAAATGTATATAGCAGGAACGGATCTAGCTGAACACTGTGAGCAGGACGCACTGCACTGAATGTAAATAGCAGGAACGGATCTAGCTGAACACTGTGAGCAGGACGCACTGCACTGAATGTAAATAGCAGGAACGGATCTAGCTGAACACTGTGAGCAGGACGCACTGCACTGAATGTAAATACCAGGAACGGATCTAGCTGAACACTGTGAGCAGGACGCACTGCACTGAATGTAAATAGCAGGAACGGATCTAGCTGAACACTGTGAGCAGGACGCACTGCACTAAATGTAAATACCAGGAACGGATCTAGCTGAACACTGTGAGCAGGACGCACTGCACTGAATGTAAATAGCAGGAACGGATCTAGCTGAACACTGTGAGCAGGACGCACTGCACTGAATGTAAATAGCAGGAACGGATGTAGCTGAACACTGTGAGCAGGACGCACTGCACTAAATGTAAATACCAGGAACGGATCTAGCTGAACACTGTGAGCAGGACGCACTGCACTGAATGTAAATAGCAGGAACGGATCTAGCTGAACACTGTGAGCAGGACGCACTGCACTAAATGTAAATACCAGGAACGGATCTAGCTGAACACTGTGAGCAGGACGCACTGCACTAAATGTAAATACCAGGAACGGATCTAGCTGAACACTGTGAGCAGGACGCACTGCACTGAATGTAAATAGCAGGAACGGATCTAGCTGAACACTGTGAGCAGGACGCACTGCACTAAATGTAAATACCAGGAACGGATCTAGCTGAACACTGTGAGCAGGACGCACTGCACTGAATGTAAATAGCAGGAACGGATCTAGCTGAACACTGTGAGCAGGACGCACTGCACTAAATGTAAATACCAGGAACGGATCTAGCTGAACACTGTGAGCAGGACGCACTGCACTGAATGTAAATAGCAGGAACGGATGTAGCTGAACACTGTGAGCAGGACGCACTGCACTGAATGTAAATAGCAGGAACGGATCTAGCTGAACACTGTGAGCAGGACGCACTGCACTAAATGTAAATACCAGGAACGGATCTAGCTGAACACTGTGAGCAGGACGCACTGCACTGAATGTAAATAGCAGGAACGGATCTAGCTGAACACTGTGAGCAGGACGCACTGCACTAAATGTAAATACCAGGAACGGATCTAGCTGAACACTGTGAGCAGGACGCACTGCACTGAATGTAAATAGCAGGAACGGATCTAGCTGAACACTGTGAGCAGGACACACTGCACTAAATGTAAATAGTCTAGATAGAAGATAACAGGAACGGATCTAGCTAAACTGAATACAGTGTATATATATATATGCAACACCTGGGATGCATATATATACACAATACACTGTAAGTGCAGCTAACTGACTGACTGTTCTGCCTAATCTATCTAACTCAAATCAAATGACACTGTCTCTCTCTCTCTCTATCTCTCAGCACACCGGAACACACACTACACAGGGCCGCCGTGCAGGCGGCCTTATATAGTGTGGGGCGTGTACTAAATCCCCTGAGCCATAATTGGCCAAAGCCACCCTGGCTTTGGCCAATTACAGCTCTCTCTACTGACGGCGCTGTGATTGGCCAAGCATGCGGGTCATAGTGCATGCTTGGCCAATAATCAGCCAGCAATGCACTGCGATGCCGCAGTGAATTATGGGCCGTGACGCGCCACACGAATTTGGCGCGAACGGCCCATATCGTTCGCAATTCGGCGAACGACCGAACAGCCGATGTTCGAGTTGAACATGGGTTCGACTCGAACACAAAGCTCATCCCTAATATGCACTGATAGGCTGCACTGGTGTTATAGGCACAGATAAGGTGGCACTGATAGGCACAGATAAGGCAGCACTGACGGGGACATATAAGGCGATACTGATGGGCACAGATAACGCGGCACTGATGGCCACTGTTAAGATGGAAATGATGGGCCCTGATGGGTGGCACTGATGGACACTGATAGTTGTTACTGATAGGCACCACTGATAGATGGCACTGATAGGTGGCACTGTTGGGGAGCACTGATGGGCACTGGTAGGTGGCACTGATGGGCAGCACAGTTGATGAGGCACTGATTGTGGGCACTGATAGGTGACACTGTGGGCACTGATGGGTGGCGCTTATGGGCACTGGTAGGTGGCACTGGCAGGTGGCACAGGTGGGCACAGATGAGCTGGCGGCAGCTCTCCGTGATCGGGACCGATGTCCCTCTCACAGCCACTGGTGATCGGGACCGATGTCCCTCTCACAGCCACTGGTGATCGGGACCGATGTCCCTCTCACAGCCACTGGTGATCGGGACTGATGTCCCTCTCACAGCCACTGGTGATCGGGACTGATGTCCCTCTCACAGCCGCTGGTGATCAGCCGATTACCAGCTCTGTTTACATCACATGATCAGCTGTCATTGGCTGACAGCTGATCACGTGGTAAAAGATCGAGATCGACCCCTTACTCCAATCTGTGATCCAGCGAGTCTCATAGACTCGCTGATCACAGAGCGTGCCGCGCGCTCCCTGCAGGGGGTGCGCAGGCCACTTGGGCACTGATGGGCACTGGTAGGTGACACTGATGGGCACTGGTAGGTGACACTGATGGGCAGCACTGTTGATGAGGCACTGATTGGTTACACTGATAGGTGGCACTGTGGGCACTGATGGGTGGCACTGTGGGCACTGGTGGGTGGCGCTGTGGGCACTGGTAGGTGGCGCTGGTGGGAACTGGTAGGCGGCACTGTTGTGCACTGGTAGAGGGCATGGCAGGTGGCGCAGGTGGGCACAGATGAGCTGGCGGAAGCTCTCCCTGAGCGGGACCGATGTCCGTCTGAGAGCCGCTGGTGATCGACTTTTTTTTTTCTCCTCAGAGGAGAAAAAATAGCCGATTACCGGCTCTGTTTACATCACATGATCAGCTCTCATTGGCTGACAGCTGATCACGTGGTAAGGGGGGGTCGGGATCGACCTCTTACTCCGATCTGTGATAAGCCGAGTCCCATAGACTCGCCGATCACAGAGCGCGCAGGGGGCGCGCAGGCTGCGGACCTGCTCCCGGCAAAGCAGGTCCGCGCTATAACCGTCATTCGGCTACAGCGCAGATCTGAAGAAGTTAAAACGCGATCTAATCAATTAATCAATCAATTTTTATTTATGTACGGAGTCACTTTATATATATTTAATGTAGCATTATTAAGGTTTATCGCTCGAATTCACTCACATGAGAGCATAGCGTGAATTAATATAGAGAGATAGAAGGTTGTTAATCATAATTCCTATTGCTTGCCAGAAGTATCAACAACAAAAAAAAAATTCCCAGTCTTCCAATTCGCCTCGCCCACGAACTAGTTTGTTTATCCCCGTCAATAAATATTTCTCTATCCTAGCACTTCTTACGCCGTTTCCTTTTTTTCTGTTTCATAGACCAATTGTAAAAAAAAAAAAAAAAAAAAAAAATGTCTTTATTTGTAAAAAGTATTTTTTGTGCTCGTTCTTTCCCCCTCGTTTATGGTAATTCAGCTGCTCCGAGAGAGAGCACAAGTGCGGCAATCAAGGTTAAGTCTGATCGCTCGGTGTACAGGTTTTATAATATATTTAAATTTAAATCAACGGCGTCACCTGTTTCTTTCAAATCCGGAGGTTAAGGTTAACTAATGCATTTTTCATTATTGCTTGTTGAAAGTAAGAGACGGAAAAAAAGAAAAAGAAAAAGCAGAATAACGCATTTTCATATTTGTTTCATAGAAAATATATACAAGATCAAGAGATAACGAAGGCAATGTCACGGTCACATTATTGACTATGATAATGTAAAAATGAATTATTTTCTTTTTTTCTCTGAGAATACGGTTGTTTTTTTGCCTTATTTAATTGCAGTGCTACTTAGAGACATGCTGTTGTTATTTATTATTAATTTTTTTTTTTTTTTTTTTTTTTACGTATGTAGCAAGCGGTGGGATTTCAAACACTTTCCAAGGCCTTGCTCAACCAGAATTGGAAATAATCTTAACCTGTTGCCGACCAGCCGCCGTCGTTATACGGTGGCAGTCAGTGTTTCTCAACTCCAGTCCTCAAGGCGCACCAACAGGTCATGTTTTCAGGATTTCCCTCAGATGAAATGGCTGTGGTAATTACTAAGGCAGTGATACTGATTAAATCACCTGTGCAAAATAATGGTAAGCCTGAAAACATGACCTGTTGGGGCGCCTTGAGGACTGGAGTTGAGAAACACTGGCTTAGCTCTCCTGCTTGAATCGCTGTGGCTGTACGGCGGCTCGCGCAGGCGCAGTTGCGGGCGCGCGCGGGTGCCGCAGCGCGCTGCGGGAGCACGCCCTCTAGGGTTGCCACATCATCCCTTTTAATCCAGGACACACATTAATTACACGGGTTCTGTGGCTGATTAAGGTGGTAATTAAACACACTTGGTGCCTTATCTGCATTAAATCAGCCTCAGAAACCCGTGTAATTAATATGTGTCCTGGATTAAGGGGGTGATGTGGCAACCCTAGTGCCCGCGGGTCGGGGCGGACTCGATGTCCGCCGGCGACACCGCGATCGCCTAGTACAGAGGCAGAACGGGGATCTTCCTATGTAAACAAGCAGATCCCCGTTCTGCCAGATGACATAGTTACATAGTAGGTGAGGTTAAAAAAAGACACAAGTCCATCAAGTCCAACCTATGTGTGTGATTATATGTCAGTATTACATTGTATATCCCTGTATGTTGCGGTCATTGACATGACAGAGGTCGGGAACAGCAATCTCTGTCATGTCCCTGGCAGCGCATCCCCCCTACAGTTAGAACACACCCAGGGAATACACTTAATCCCTTGATCACCCCCTAGTGTCATTTTTTCAATGATCAGTTCATTTTCATAGCACTGATCAATGTAATAATGTCACTGGTAACCCAAAAGGTGTCATTTGGGGTCATATTTGTCCGCCGCAATGTCATTGCATGAATCTATCCATGGGCGCTGTATGGACTCCCCTATTCAGGCGTCTGGCCCCTTTTCGGATGCTGGGTGCCTGAATTACAGCGGGGGGGTGGTTTTTCTTAAGCACCTGTTTAGAGCCGTAGGCTCTAATAGGCTTCAAAAAAGGTGAGCTGCGAGCACAGAGCATTGCGCTCGGAGTCCACCCAGGCTTGTTAGAAAACCAAATGAATATTGCTTTTCTAACACTGAACCGCCTCTCTGCCGATCAGGAGGTGTGTATCTAATGTTCGTCACCTAATTGACTGAAGGCATCCCCATTGGCCGCCTAGCAGAACAGGAATAAGAGACGCAGGGAGGACAGAGGAGCCATCTCCTGATCTGCGCTACCCATCCCGCAGCTCGCCGCTGTCACCCGCTGCCTGACTCGCCATAATGATGGGGTAAGTACCAGGCAGACAGCAGCCAGGCGAGCAGGTGGGGGGGGGGGCACAGTGGCTGCATATTATGGGCACAGAGACTGCATATGATGGACACAGTTGGCTGCATTTGCTGAGCACAGTTGGCTGCATATGATGGGCACAGAGGCTGCATATGATGGGCACAGTTGGCTGCATATGATGGGCACAATTGGCTGCATATGATGGGCAAAGTTGGCTACATATGCTGGGCACAGAGGCTGCATATGATGGGCACAGTTGGCTGCATATGATGGGCACAGTTGGCTGCATTTGCTGGGCACAGTTGGCTGCATATGAAGGGCACAGTGGCTGCATATGAAGGGCACAGTGGCTGCATATGATGGGCACAGTTGGCTGTATATGATGGGCACAGTTGGCTGCATATTATGGGCACAGTTGGCTATATTTGCTGGGCATAGTTGGCTGCATATGATGGGCACAGTTGGCTGCATTTGCTGGACACAGTTGGCTACATATGATGGGCACAGTTGGCTGCATATGATGGGCACAGTGGCTGCATATGATGGGCACAGTTGGCTGCATATTATGGGTACAGTGGGCTGCATATGATGGGCACAGTTGGCTGCATATTATGGGTACAGTGGGCTGCATATGATGGGCACAGTTGGCTAAATATTATGGGCACAGTTGGCTGCATATGATGGGCACAGTTAGGGTTGGCTATGGTGCTGAGGGTCCACATGTTTGCGTGCATTAGCTAATTTGCACAGTGACCGGCGGCTCACAAAAAGCTCTCAATCGCTTCTTACGATCGGGAGTTTTCCAATCTCTTGACCGCAGTGACAGCCAATCACGGTGGTCACATGGTCACAAGCCCTGCCCCGGAAAGCCAAACTCCTAAAAGGGACGGCGGGAGCCTGTGCCAAGGGGTTAATTGGCTTTTAACCAAATTCATTTAGCTAGACATTTTGACTATATTAGTGATTTTTTGTAGCATAAATATGGAATGATGACCATGTATTGTTTTTGGAAGCTAGGATTCCGTATTCATATGCTAATAGATTTGTTGGACTGGTTCATGAGCTCAGGACAGGAAATGATGCTACAGGAAGTAGGGGAGGGAAAAAAGATTTGAAACACAAATATATCCTCAAGACAGAGGAGCAGCACAGGTAGTTCTGGAGGCCCCGAGAAGCGAGAGGTGGTCTGAGAGAGACCAGCTGCATTGCAAGGGGTGGAAGTGATGTATCATGCTTTGGGTGCCTTGAGCGTAATACGTCACTTCCGCTTCTTGCAACGCAGCTGGAGCGCAAACGACGTTTCCTTGCACATGGATGTTTAGCTGTGATGGATTTTTGTGTTTGTACTTTTTCAAACTTCTGAATAAATCGTGATATACTTCACTATGGGAGTCCTTTTCTTCTTTTCATCTCTCCACCGATGATTGGACGTCTGTTTGGATTGGCGTTGTGGTTGTGAAACCCCCCAATTGGCATTATCTTTTTCTAGCGCTTTTGACTACCTGTAATGGGTGTCATGGAATTCTGGTGAGTAGGATATGTGGCAGGTGATGGTGGTGGAAGATCTACATTCACTCCTTATTGTTCACTAGGATCAAGAAGATTCACATCCACTTAATTGAATTGAATTGCATTCATATTGGACACTCACTAGATGTTGTCTCTTATGGACTTTACACACTTTATATTTTATGATTTTGTTTGCTGACATTGTTTGTACGCACTTTTTATGCACTTGCACTTTATAGTTAGTTAGGTTTTTCACTTTTAGAGAGAGCGCGGTTCATATTAATTTACTAATTAATTTCTTTTACTTATGTTTCATTTACTACGAGCTGCTCTCCTTATCATTATTATTATTATTATCGGTTTAAACTTCTCACCATTTGCACAAGTCTGAGGTGTTGAACCAATTTCCCATCTATCTTCTTAGTATGAGAAAAAACCGTCCAGAATGACATAAGGCAATGGTGGTATACTGTATATGCTTAAAGCAAAGAACAACCAGGTGGTCAGCATCCCAACAAATAAAAGAAAATTCTAAAGAAACATAGTCCTAATAGAGGGCAGAGTCCACTCACAGTCCAGTGGGTATATGGGAATCCACAGAGGTTCCTAAGTCTCCCAAGGACCCGAACTCCCAGCCGGTTTTTATGCTTCCTTGCTTTACCGCAAAGAAACCATAAAAGACACAAAGCAAAACATACTAGCCTTGAGATAAGAAGACGCAGCCAATGTGCAGCACCATCAAAAAAGAAAAGAGAACATATAGGAGGTAGTAGACCCTCTGTGTCTCCAGGTGACTTACAGGCCCCAAAGAATGCCAAGGTGAAGGGTCTAAGGAGCTACTTGGTGTTTACTAAAGAACCCCGCGAGGAGTGTTGGGCTTTGCTGTAGATGGCTCTCAGGTTGTGGCCCTTAGTTACACTTGGAGTGTGGAAGAAACTGTCACGAGGACCACGTATCTGATGTGAGACCGAAGTAGTGGGGAGGCCTCCCTTGCACCTCGAGTCCTTGAAGCCTCTAGAGATGGAGACAGAGACTTGGTGGGACACCGAGTGGCATGGGTGCCAGGGGTGCGGAGCACCGTGCAAGCCTTAGTCCGAGATCCGAGCCGAGGTCAACTTCAGTTGGGCAACCAAGTATAAAAGGGTTAATCAGAAGAAGAATAGTCGAGATCCAAGCTGGGGTCGGTTCCAATCTGGCAGCTGAGTACAAAAGGGGCAAAGAAGTAGAATGGTTAAGGTAAAAACCAGAGGTCAAAGGCAAGGAGCAATCAAGAGTAGTCAAATAGGTTTCCAGGTCACAACAAGTTCAGACAGATCACATACTAGTACAGGAACAAGGGGGGACTGAAGATAATCAAGCAAATTGGCAGTGTCTGGGCTGGGCTTATATAGGGAAGTTTGAGGTCACTTCCTGTGCGCCTCCTGGGCATTTTCCCGCTTTTTACCATCAGGTTGATGTCACTTCCTGTGCACCTCCTGGGCATTTTCCCGCCTTTTTCCATCAGATTGAAGTCACTTCCTGTGCGCGTCCTGGGCATTTTCCCGCTTTTTTACATCAGGTTGATGTCACTTCCTGTGCACCTCCTGGGAATTTTCCCGCCTTTTTCCATCAGGTTGAAGTCACTTCCTGTGCGCGTCCTGGGCATTTTCCTACCTTTTTCCATCAAGTCTTCTGCGCAGGTGCGGGTTAGCTCACTAAGGCGTCTTTGGCGCATGCTCAGTTGGCACGGATTTCCTCTTGCGGCAACGCGCCATTGGTGCATGCGTAGTAAGCCCTGGACTCTTACAGAAACAAAGTGTGGTACAAAAGGCAAAGGGGTTGCGGTGAAACAGGCAAACAGTCAAGGCAGGAAGAGCAATGCTTGGTATCTGCCTGCTGTCAACTGTTATCAATCTGAGGGTATCTTAGGTCTGCAACCTGGGAGCTCTCCACAGCATAGCCCACCATCTCATACGGGATGATCTGGTGAAAACAGGCCAACTGGGAACTGTGGCATAAAGCTTGAAATTAACAAAGAAGACGATGATCCTATGTGTTCCTAAAAAAAAAAATTGGTAAGGTTTATAGTTTCCCTTTTAAGCACATAAATTAAGATTTTGGTCATATTAGATGGCTAGAGGTTTATATTAGGTGCACAGAATCATAGAGGTGAATTGAAGAGTTGTGATTATTGAGCATGATAAGTCTTCTTAATGATTTTGTCCTAAAAGCCGCAAGATTACTTGGGGGACACGAAAAATCATTCAGATAAATCTACACAGATTTTCCAAACGTACTGCTTAAGCTTTTGCATTAAGGTGCCCTCACTTCATCAACAAAGGTCATGAACGAGATGGAATATGCCAGTCACAGAATTAAACAAATAGAGTAATATTTGTCAGCCTTAACACCTTGACTGCAAGCGAACGAGCGAGGAGCGTCAATGAAAAGACTCAATTAATTGAATTTTTCAAAGCGACGAAAGGAAGCAGTTTAATTACAGAAGGTAACCATGAAAGTAATGAATTTCAGATTTTATCTCCACTTGGAAAAGATTTTATGAAGTAGCTTTTTGCTTCTCAGCCTTAAAAAATATCTTCCAACTTGCAGCTCAGTAAGGCTTGTGGCCTCGCATTTCATTTTTAAAATCTGAAAGTTTTTGCAGTCAGCAAGAAATTTTATAGGGATGAAAAAGGTTTTTCACTTTCAAAGAGAAAAGAGAAACACTGAGGGCTTAATTCCTAATGCTGATTGGCAGGTGTGTCCTGCTCAGAGAGCCCACCAATCACAATGTTCCACCAGCACCTCCAAGCAGCTCCAAGGCCACCACTGCTCCAAATTGCTTGACTTTCTTTGGGCACATATTGCTTTTTAATGGGTTTTGCTGGCCACTTTTTGCTTCTCAGTGGGTTTCAATAGGCACATTGCTATTTAATGGGTTTCTTTGGCAACGTTTTCTTTCTCAGTGGGTTTCATTGGGAACTTATTGCTTATTAATGGGTTTCTTTGGCAACGTTTTCTTTCTCAGTGGGTTTCATTGGGCACTTATTACCTTTTAATGGCTTTCTTTGGCCACTTTTTGATTCTCAATGGGTTTCTTTGGACAAATATTGCTTTTTAATGGGTTTCCTTGGCCACTTTTTGCTTTTCGATGGGTTTCTTTGGGCACGTATTGCTTTTTAATATTTTTTTTTCTTTTGGGGCACTTATTGCTTTTTAATGGGTTTCGCTGGCCACTTTTTGCTTCTCAGTGGGTTTCGTTGGGCACTTATTGCTTTTTAATGGGTTTCTTTGGCCACTTTTTGATTCTCAATGGGTTTCTTTGGACACATATTGCTTTTTAATGGGTTTCCTTGGCCACTTTTTGCTTTTTGGTGGGTTTCTTTGGGCACATATTGCTTTTTATTTTTTTTTTGGGGGGGGGGGCACTTATTGCTTTTAAATGGGTTTCAAGGGGTTTCTTTAGGAACTGATTTCAGTGGGTTTCTGGGAACAGACCACACCTTCCTAACACAGACCTTGACTTTTTTGGGGTACTATTTGCTTTGCATTGGACTTCTTTGCTTATTGTTCTTTAATGGGTTAATTTTCTTACTTTTTGCTTTTTAATGGGTTTCTTTGGAGACATTGCTTTGGAATGGGTTTATTTTGGCACTTATTGCATTTTGATGGGATTCTTTGGGCACCCGTGTATTTTCAGTGGGTTTCTGAGGGTATTGGTTGCTTTTCAATGGGTTTCTTTGGGGCGCTTATTGCATTTTAATGGGTTTTTTTTTGTTGGGTACCCATTTCTTTTCAATGGGCTTTATTGGGCATTTATTGTTTGTCAACCGTTTTTTCTTTTTTTTTTGGCACATACATTATTATTGTCGATGGGTTTCTTTAGGCGTTTATTATTTTTAATGGGTTTCTGAGAACAAACTGCACCTGTCTGACACAGACTATAGGGAAACCATTGAAATTCAGAGACACCACAACATTGCCAATTGGCAGCAGACTGCCACGTGCGCTCCTTCAGTTGGCCATTGGGTTTCCTATCAGGTCTATCATATACAGTAGGTAGCCTGACAATCATCTGTAGGAGCTTGCAGGGCAGGCCGATAAAGCTGCTGCTTATTGTAAGACTGCGGCTTCCTGTTATCAGTCTGCAACAGGAAGTGCTGTCACTGGAGGGATCTACAGAAAAAAATAATATTCAATGGATTTACAAAAAAGTATTTACTTAAAGCCGTACTGTCCCTGGCCCTCCCATTTCATTTGCTGGATTTCAGTTCTTTCAGTCACAGAAGCTCAGCATCACTTAGGAACATTACCATAGTGTCCTGTTTTCAGGGAATTCATGTACAGGATTCTGCTAGTTCCTCCTACCAGTTATGATCTGTCTGCATTGTTTAGAGAAGAGCTACGACCCAGTGATGATGTCACTGGGTCAGGAATGACGTATGTAATAGAAACAGAAAGGCTTAGGCTGGCCATACATGGTTCGAATCTCGGCCGGTTCCCCTGCCGGATTCTCTTGCGATTATTGCTAGTGGCTGCTATAGCCGCTGAAGATAATCAATGTCTTCTCCTGCTGGGAGAAGAGAATAGCCCGGCAGGAGGGATTCCTGCAACAACACTGTCTGTGTTGATGGGGGGGGTGTCGAGCAAATTTTGCTCCGTGTATGGCTGGCCTTAATTTAAGAATGAAGAAAACACTGGACCTCTGAAGGTATGTGGTATCTGGCACCAAGCCGTCAGTAGCAGTAGGTCCAATAAATTGCGAGGTGGGGGTCTCCATGGATCAGACTTGTTTTTCAAGCACATCCCACAAATGCTCGATTGGATTGAGATCTGGAGAATCTGGAGGCCTTTTCGACACCTCAAATATTGTTGTGTTCCTCAAACCATTCTTGAGTCGTTGTTGCAGTGTGGCGGGGGCACATCATCCTGCTGAAAGAGGCTACTGCCGTCAGGAAATGCCTGTTTTCATGAAGGGGTGAATCTGGTCACAAACAATGTCTAGATAGGTGGTACGTGTCAAAGCAACATCTGCATAAATGGTGGGACTATGACTATGGCAGTACATCGCCCAAAGCATCACACTGCCTCCACCGGCTTGCCTTCTTCCCATACCGCATGCTGGTGCCATCTCTTCCCTAGGTAAGTGACGCACACATGCACCCAGCCATCCACAATGATGGAAAGGAAAACATGATTCAAACCAGGTCCACCTTCTCCCATTGCTCCGTGGTCCAGTTCTGATGCTCATGTGCCGATCGTAGATGCTCTTGGATTCTTGTAAACTTAAAGCGGAATTTTTTTTTCTTAAGTCAGCAGCTACAAAAACTGCAGCTGCTGACGTTTAAAATAAGGACACTTACCTGTCCAGGGCGCTTGCGATGTCGGCACCCAAGGCCGAACCGTCCCTTGGTCCCTGAAAGCTGCCCCCACCATCTTCGGTAAGGAAATCAGGAAATGAAGCCTTGAGGCTTCACTTTCCGGTTCCCTACTGCGCATACACGAGTCGCGCTGCGCAATCCTAATGGTCCCTGCTGACTCTGGGACCCGTGTGTGTCCCAGCAGGCAGCGCGGGGGGGCGGGAAGAGGCATAGACTCCCAATGTAATTATGTCACTGGTCCCCAAAAAAGTGTAGTTTAGGGTCAGATTTGTCCGCCGCAATGTCCCTAAATCTATCCCCTATTTTGTAGACGCGCTAACTTATGCGCAAACCAATCAATATACGCCTATTGCGATTTTATTCTACCAAAAATATGTAGAAGAATACATATTGGCCTAAACTGATTAATACCATTTTTTTTGGATATTTATTATAGCAGAAAGTTAAAATTTTTTTTTTTTTTTTCAAGATTGTCTGTCTTTTTTTTATAGCGCAAAAAATAAAAACCGCAGAGGTGATCAAATACCACCAAAAGAAAGCTCTATTTGTGGGGAAAAAAGGACATAAATTAAGTTTGGGTACAACGTCGCACTAACGCGCAATCGTCAGTTAAAGCGACGCAGTGCCGTATCGCAAAAAATGGCCTGGTCATTAAGGGGGAAAATCCTTCCGGGGCTAAAGTGGCTAAGCAAGTTTATTAACAGCAGTTCTTTTTTTCAGCGGGAACGCGGGGGAACGCAGTTCCGGCACCTCCACAACTGAATGTATTTTTTGGCAAGGATTGCTGGGGTGTGCTGGAGAGTCTATTGATGCTGGCTGCTGGGGATCTGCTGTCATTTTTGGGAGTCTATTTTTGTGTGAGGGGTCTATTGTTATTGGGCAGGTCTATTGTTGCTGGCAGGGGGGTCTACTGTTGCTGGGAAAGATCTACTTTTGAGGGAGAGGTCTACTGTTGCTGGCTGCTGGAGGATCTGTTGTTGCTGGCGGGGTCTATTGTTGTTGGGGTGGTATTTTGTTGCGGGGGGGGGCATTGTTCCTGGGGGAAGGTCTGTTGTTGTGTGAGGGATCTATTGTTGCTGGAGGGTCTACTGTTGCTGGGGTGGAGTCTAACAAGTTCCATACAAATTACTTAGTAGCACAAAATGATACTTGGTTTTGTATTCTCTTAAAGGGACAATTTTGGGAAGCGGGTAGGGGTTGGAGCCAAGAGACAGTGCTCAGAGGTGGGTAGGGGGCAGAGACGAAGGGTGACTCGGAAGGAGGTAGTTCCTGCAAGTATTTTCTGAGAAAAAAAGCGCTGATTAACAGTAAAACAAAACACATCCATACTACAGTAAACATAATACACAGCAAATATAAAGCTATAAGTGAACCATATAGCAAGTGACAAAATACCAAACAAGCGGCCTAACTAAGTGACCGAAAATTGAATGAACAAACTAACTATAATACAATATATACAGAAAAAAGAGCAAACTGGAGGTGCAAGTTTAGAAGTCAGGAAGGGAAACCAGGACTGTGACTCAGGAACAGGGCGAGCAAGCACAAGGTACAGGGCAGGATCGGGAGGCTCAGGATAGGTCAGCAAGCATAATCTGGCTATCAGGCAAAACACTGAAGCGTAGTAATGGATGAGGGACTAAATACCCTCCCAGCAGCCAGCATCAGATAAAGACTGGTTACTGGGACCTGCTGGCTGCTGGGAGACACCCGCTGGTGGTCACTGGAACTACAATCATCTGTTTGTGGAACCACACTGTCACCAGAAGTTGATCCAGGTCCTGACAGGGCAATTCTAATAAATGGGGAATGTTCATCTGCTTTCTGAACAAAGCAGACCGTGGGTGGGGTTACCTATGTCCAAGGGACCAGGACTTAGATGTTGGCAAATATGATCATTTTACTTAATTGTATAAGTATAGATGGGAAATATTACTACACTAACTCAAATAAATGAGAAGTGAAAAGTTGCTACAAAAACAGTTTGACAAAACACATCCATACACTAACATAATACACAGCAAATGTGAAGCCATAAGTGAACCATAAACCAAGTGACAAAATACCAAACAAGCGGCCTAAGTGACCGAAAATCAAATGAACAAACTAACTGTAATACAACATATACAGAAAAAAGGCCAGCAAGGATTAACAGGGTAAACTGGAGGTGCAAGAAACAGCCAGGAAGGGAAACCAGGACTGTGACTCAGGAACAAGGGGAGCAGGCACAAGGTACAGGTACAGGGCAGGAGCAGGATCGGGGTCTAGGCTCAGGGTAAGTCAGCAAGCATAATCTGGCTATCCGGCAAAACACTGAAGAAAAGGGTTATAATAGAGGAGGGACTAAATACCCTCCCAGCAGCCAGCATCAGATGAAGACTGGTTACTGGGATCTGCTGGCTGCTAGGAGACACCCGCTGGTGGTCACTGGAACTACGATCTTCTGCTGTGGGAACCACACTGCCACCAGAAGTTGATCCAGGTCCTGACAGGGCAATTCTAATAAGTGGGGAATGTTCATCTGCTTTCTGAACAAGGCTGACTGTGGGCGGGGTTACCTGTGGTCCAAGGGACCAGGACTCAAATGTTGGTAAATAGGATCATTTTACTTAATTGTTTAAGTATAGATGGGAAATATTACTACGCTAACTCAAATAAATGAGAAGTGAAAAGCTGCTACAAAAAACAGTGTGACAAAAATGCTAAATGGGGAATAATGAATAATGTAGCGCTAAAGAATACACAGATATATCTATATGCACAAAAATGATACAAAATTCAATGATACAAAAGGAAAAGTGGAAATGTGAAAAAGTCCAATAAATGTATAGGTACTAAAAAGGACCGGTGTGAGTCCACCACCAAATGGTGACTATTCAGGGATGGAGCACACTAGCACTGTCCGGCATAGAGAGCACCAGAGTTGGTACATCTTTAACCGATAAAGGGAAGTATATCTACTCTTACCGGAACAGGTGGACTCGAATGTCAGCGTCAACGAGTCATTAAGGCGAGGATGCCGGGATCGGCAAGTCGACAGAACTCCAAGGAACCCAGAACCTCCAAACATGACTCCAAGGGGTGTGCAGGTAACCGCCAAACCGAACCTCAGATGTAGGGAACACCAGGGCTGGAATTCGGGCAAGGAAGGCCAAACTGGACCGCAAAAGAACTCACGTCCGGGAAGGTTAGGAAAAGAAAAAATGCCTCCATATGGTGTAGGTAAAAAAAGTGGGTTTTTTTATTTCTGTATTTGCTCGGCAAAAATGCTAAATGGGGAATAATGAATAATGTAGCGCTAAAGAATACACAGATATATCTATATGCACATAAATGATACAAAATGCAATGATACAAAAGGAAAAGTGGAAATGTGAAAAAGTTCAATAAATGTATAGGTCCTAAAAAGGACCAGTGTGAGTCCACCACCAAATGGTGACTAATCAGGGATGGAGCACACTAGCACTGTCCGGCATAGAGAGCACCAGAGTTGGTACATCTTCAACCGTTAAAGTGAAGTATATCTACTCTTACCGGAACAGGTGGACTCGAATGTCAGCGTCAACGAGTCATTAAGGCGAGGATGCCGGGATCGGCAAGTCGACAGAACTCCAAGGAACCCAGAACCTCCAAACACGACTCCAAGGGGTGTGCAGGTAACCGCCAAACCGAACCTCAGATGTAGGGAACACCAGGGCTGGAGTTCAGGCAAGGAAGGCCAAACTGGACCGCAAAAGAACTCACATCCAGGAAGGTTATGAAAAGAAAAAATGCCTCCATATGGTGTAGGTCAAAAAAGTGGGTTTTTTTATTTCTGTATTTGCTCGGCTCTCCTCTCCCGGTCGCGGTGAGCCCCGATCAGTCCCGGGAACACATCCGCTGCACACTACGCCAATCCCCTGATGGAGCAGGACACACTCCCGCTGCTGTCAATCAAATCCAATGACGCGGGCACCGGGGGGGGCGGGGCCGAGTCCGGCATTCATGTCTTTGGACGCCAAATACTGGACTCGGGAGCGCGCCCGCAAGGTAACCCCGGGAGAACGCTTCTCCTAGGGGGTTATCTGATGCGGAGAGGAGCCGTGAGAGCCGCCGGGGGACCCCAGAAGAGGAGGATTGGGTGCCACTCTGTGCAAAATGAGTTGCACAGTTGAGGTAAGTAAAACATGTTTGTTATTTTAAAATTTAAGAAGAACGAACCCTTACAATCACTTTAATTGTATAGTTCAGACCTCCATCCGGTGTTCCAACAGCGTCCAGTAGCCGGTGTCGCCATTTTTTTCCAGAATGAAAGCTTTTCGAAAACTTTTAATTGCCGCCTCTTCAAATGAAAGTCTTAAGTATTCAATTTTTAATGGCTCCGCCATGATAAAGATATTATAAAAAAAAAAAATCTTGCAGCCTCATCGAGTGCATCTCCAGATGTTAGACAACGAGCGTTTATCCGCTGTGCGGTTCATGCCGAGGTCAGCAAGCACGAGCGACAAAACGTATTTTTCCTAAAATGATGCAGAATGTACTTTTAATTATCGGGTAGATAAAAAAAGACAGCTCTTTAAAAAGTGCTTAAAAATACTCTCTACGTTCCAGAACATGTCACAGAAAAATCAACACCCCCCCCCCCCCCCCGAGAAACAGGTGTATCTACAGAGACCACTTAATGAGACTTTATGAAATTGTACCGTGTTTAGTTATTGATTTATGTGGTGTTCAGAGTTTTAATATGTATGTATAAAACTTGTGAGCTGCCAAAACTCAAAACACAAAAAAATTAAATAAAACCTCAAAAACCCAAAAAATAAAATTAAAAAAAAAAATAAAATAAAACCTCAAAAACCCAAAAAATAAAAATAAAATTAAAAAAAACAATTAATAAAACCTCAAAAACCCAAAAAATAAAAATAAAACATAATTTTTCTTTAGCGCCGCACATTGGATACATGTGTTCAGAGTTTTAAGTTTTGATTCCCTTTCTTGGCTAAATTAAACCCTTAAAGTGATTGTAAATGCATATTTTTTTTAAAATAACAAAGTGTTATACTTAACTGCTCTGTGAAATGGTTTTGCACAGAGCGGCCCCAATCCTCATCTTCTGGAGTCCACCGCCATTGGTTCTGGCTTCTCCCCTCCACCGAGTGCCCACCTTAGCAATCCACTTGCTATGGGGGGGGGGGGGGGGCCACTCGTGCAGACTTGTCCCAGAGCCAGCTCTGTGTGTCTATAGAGACACACAGAAAACGCGGCTCGCCCAGCCCCCCCCCTCGCTTTCTCACCACTGGCTGTGATTGACAGTAGACATGTGCACTGCCGAAAAATTTGTTCGTTTTCGTTACTTGGGTTTCTTTTCATTTTTCGGGTCATTCGTTATGATCGCAATGAGTAAATTCGAAAATCCAAAAATAAGAAAGAAAATCTGAAAATTAACTGTGCATATTAGTGCCCATCAGTGTCACCTACCAGTGCCTATCAGTGCTCATCAGTGCCACCCATCAGTGCCCATCAGTACCATCTTTTCAGTGGCCATCAGTGCTGCCTTATCTGCGCCCATCAGTGCCGCCTTATGTGTCCCCATCAGTGCCACCTATCAGTGCCACCTATCAGTGCCCATCAGTGGTACCTATCAGTGCCACCTATCAGTGCCCATCAGTGCTGCCCAACAGTGGCACCTATCAGTGCCCATCAGTGCCACCTATCAGTGCCCATCAGTGCCATCTATCAGTGGTACCTATCAGTGCCCATCAGTGCCACCCATCAGGGCCTATCATTGCCATCTTATCTATGCCCATCAGTGCCGCCTTATCTGTCCCCATCAGTGCCACCTATCAGTGACACTTATCAGTGCTTATCAGTGCCACCTATCAGTGCTTATTAGTGCCACCTATCAGGGCCACCTATCAGTGCCCATCAGTGCCATCTATCAGTGGTACCTATCAGTGCCACCGATCAGTGCCCATCAGTGCCGCCCAACAGTGCCACCTATCAGTGCCCATCAGTGCCACCTATCAGTGCCCATCAGTGCCATCTATCAGTGGGACCTATCAGTGCCCATCAGTGACACCCATCAGGGCCCATCAGTGCCATCTTATCTATGCCCATCAGTGCCGCCTTATCTGTCCCCATCAGTGCCACCTATCAGTGACACCTATCAGTGCTTATCAGTGCCACCTATCAGGGCCACCTATAAGTGCCCATCAGTGCCATCTATCAGTGGTACCTATCAGTGCCACCTATCAGTTCCCATCAGTACTGCCCAACAGTGCCACCTATCAGTGCCCATCAGTGCCAATTTTTTTTTTTTTTTAAATATATGTGCAAAATAAAACAAAAAGGGCTCTGGCAATGAATGGGTTAAAGGAATAACAGTGAGAAATGTACATGTACTGCAGAGATCTACTGCATATTTTTTTTTAAATAATATATTTTAATTAAATAATAACTAATATTTTACACTGACATACACTGAAAAAATTAAAAATTTTCGTACTCCTGGTGACATAATAGGACAGAAGTGATGCCGGCGGCTGTACTGCGGACTTTTCTGGAAGGTGCCCCCACTAACCTTGAACTCCGGTGGTGCCGCATTATGAAAAAAAAAAAAAAAAACGCCCCGACCCGTGGAAGTCACTTCGCCGTCCGCCCCTCACCGCTCTCCATCCGCTTCTTTAAACCCCGCCGCGGCTTTTCTGCAGGCAAGCTGATCTTCAGAGTTCTGTCCCAGGCCCCCCACGCCATCTAATGCTGAAAAAAAAAAAAGTTACACTTGCGCACGCTTTCAATTTTTTACACGCTATGATAAATTTATATATTTTGTTTTTGATTGCTTAGACACCCGAAATGAATTGTGCGTCTCGGAAAACATTAGTAATCCCCGCCATGAAATAAGACTTCCGGCATCCTGGGGGATCGTAGATTTTTATTCTTCTCAACTTTCCTGGGTTGTCGTGTGTCAGAGATGATCAGATTTACACACAAGTAAAATCTTAATGATTGCTGTAAAATTATCTCATGTCAATAAATCTGCGTTTTAAAAGCATTTTTTTTTTGTGAAGATAAGAGATATATTTACAGCTTGTTTGAGGATATTACGGAGTTTGTCGGAGTGTTTTATGTGTGTTCAGTCAGTTGCAGCATTTGCTTATAGTGAGCCCTTCATAAAAAGATGAAAAGTTTGACTAATGCGATTTTCTTACGTGGAAGGAATACAAGGTGCTTGACATGGACCTGTCAAAGTATCCATAGTGGTACTGAACTCCAGGATCCTCTGAGCTTAATTCTATAAGAAGGCATCAACCGTGCTCAGTCCTTCCCCTGGAATCCTCCAACTCGGTCCTTCCCCTGGAATCCTTCAACTCGGTCCTACCCCTGGAATCCTCCAACTCGGTCCTTCCCCTGGAATCCTCCAACTCAATCCTTCCCCTGGAATCCTCCAACTCGGTCCTTCCCCTGGAATCCTCCAACTCAATCCTTCCCCTGGAATCCTCCAACTCAATCCTTTCCCTGGAATCCTCCAACTCGGTCCTTCCCCTGGAATCCTCCAACTCGGTCCTTCGACTGGAATCCTCCAACTGAATCCTTTCCCTGGAATCATCCAACTCGATCCTTCCCCTGGAATCCTCCAACTCGGTCCTTCCCCTGGAATCCTCCAACTCGGTCCTTCGACTGGAATCCTCCAACTGAATCCTTTCCCTGGAATCATCCAACTCGGTCCTTCCCCTGGAATTCTCCAACTCGGTCCTTCCCCTGGAATCCTCCAACTCGGTCCTTCCCCTGGAATCCTCCAACTCGGTCCTTCCCCTGGAATCCTCCAACTCGGTCCTTCCCCTGGAATCCTCCAACTCAATCCTTACCCTGGAATCCTCCAACTCGGTCCTTCCCCTAGAATCCTCCAACTCAATCCTTCCCCTGGAATCCTCCAACTCGGTCCTTCCCCTGGAATCCTCCAACTCAGTCCTTCCCCTGGAATCCTCCAACTCAATCCGTCCCCTGGAATCCTCCAACTCGGTCCTTCCCCTGGAATCCTCCAACTCGGTCCTTCCCCTGGAATCCTCCAACTCGGTCCTTCCCCTGGAATCCCTCAACTCGGTCCTTCCCCTGGAATCCTCCAACTCGGTCCTTCCCCTGGAATCCTCCAACTCGGTCCTTTCCCTGGAATCCCTCAACTCGGTCCTTCCCCTGGAATCCTTCAACTCGGTCCTTCCCCTGGAATTCTCCAACTCGGTCCTTCCCCTGGAATCCTCCAACTCGGTCCTTCCCCTGGAATCCTCCAACTTGGTCCTTCCCCTGGAATCCTCCAACTCGGTCCTTCCACTGGAAGCCTCTGTGATCATAGGCATGCGCACAGGGTGTGCCAGATGTGCCCGGGCACACCCTAAACATCCTGTGCGGTCAGGGCCGTCTTTAAGGCAGAGCAAATGGGGCAGCTGCCCTGGGCCCCATCATTGTTGTGGGGGCCAAAGCAGCTGCTTCATACTTGCCAACTATCCCAGTTTAAAATTTCCTTGTCCCGTTGTGTGTCCCGATATCTCAGTGTGAATTTCTGTTACTATTGCTGCCCAGCTCTGCCCTATTGCCGTTTACAGATGACTCATCTGCAGACCCTGTGTTTACCTGTAAACAACCTGCATTGATATGTAAATAGCCACGGACCAGCGGCATTAATATGTAACTAAAGGCGGCATTCATATGCATATCATGCCCCCCTGAGGTCATATCCTCCTTTACTTCTGCTGAATGCTGCCCAGTGAGGCAGTGAGGAGATGATGTGCTGTACCCTTTAGCAACCAATCAGTGAGCAGTAATGTTGTGCACTAACCTCTTGCAACCAATCATTGAGCAGTAAGGATATACAGCAACCAATCAGTGAGCAGTAATATTGTGCAGTAACCTCTAGCAACCAATTAGTGAGTGGTAAGGGTGTCCAATAACCTTTAGCAACCAATCAGTGAGCAGTATTGATGTACAGTGATCTCTAGCAACCAATCAAAAAAGCAGGAGTCATGTGCTGTAACCTATAGCAAATAATCAGTGAGCCATAATGTGTGCTGTAACCTCTAGCAACTAGTCAGTGAGCGGTAATGATACACTGTAACCTCTGACAACCAATCGCAATTGCTGCCTGATCTGATTCAGTAAACTGATTTTGAGTTTAGCTGCTATTTATTTTATGTCTCAGAGCAGGTGGAGAGCACAACTGCATGGGGGGGGGGGGGGGGCCAAGAAAATGTTTGCCCAGAGTCCAGTCAATATTAAAGGCGGCATCCCTGTGTGTGGTGCCGATTCCCCCCTCCCTCTTTTCTCCCCTCTGCAGTGCTGCCAGCTTCCCTCCTCTTCTTTCAGGAGCAGGAAAGGGGATGGTAAATATTTCAATGACCAACCCCTTCCTTTTCTGAATGAACACAGTGAATGATCTGCACTGATCACTGCTGTCTTCATTCTTAACGGAAGCATAGTAAACAAACAATGATCACTGCAGGCTGCAGAGAAATGGGGCTGGGGAATCTCTGTCCTCAGTTTCTTTCTCTGTCTCAAAAGTGGGACATCAGGGGTCTGTTTAGACCCCTGATATTTCACCAAAGCCTCATAACGGGGTTCCTAAAAAAATAGTAAAAAAAAAAATACTGTTAAAAATAATAAATCTAAAAAAACAACTGACACCAATTTCTGCTCTACTGACACCGTCCACTGCCCTGCTGATTTACAGGTATGTGTGTTTGTGCTCTGGTGTGCACACCCTAATGCAATAGGCTGTGCACACCAATGTCCGTGATGTAAAGAGAGAGAGAGCATATGGGTGCGCAGGGTGTGCCTGGGCACACCCTAATGCACACTCTTTGTGCGCATTGGCATGAGCACTTTGTGTGTCGGTAGGGAGATTTGAGAGATCTCCAACTGATCTCTGCCATAAGAGTGTGTATCTGTATATATGTGTGTATGCATATAGATATATATATATAGATATAGATATATCTATATATATATATATATATATATATATATATATATATATATATATATATATATATATATATATATATACTGTATTACCAAAAGTATTTGGACGCCTGCCTTTATACGCACCTGAACTTTAATGGCATCCCAGTCTTAGTCCGGAGGGTTCAATATTGAGTTGGCTCCACCCTTTGCAGCTATAACAGCCTCAACTCTTCTGGGAAGGCCGTCCACAAGGTTTAGGAGTGTGTCTATGGGAATGTTTGACCATTCTTCCAGAAGCGCACTTGTGAGGTCAGGCACTGATGTTGGACGAGAAGGCCTGGCTCGCAGTCTCCACTAATTCATCCCAAAGGTGTTCTATCGGGTTGAGGGCAGGACTCTGTGCAGGCCAGTCAAGTTCCTCCACCCCAAACTCGCTCATCCATGTCGTCATGGACCGTGCTTTGTGCACTGGTCCAAATCATTTGGTGGAGGGGGGATTATGGTGTGGGGGTTGTTTTTCAGGGTTTGGGCATGGCCTCTTAGCTCCAGTGAAGGGAACTCTTAAGGCATCAGGACAATTTCCCAACTTTGTGTGAACAGTTTTGAGGACGGCCCCTTCCTGTTCCAACATGACTGCGCACCAGTGCACAAAGCAAGGTCCATAAAGACATGGAGGAGCGAGTTTGGGGTGGAGGAACTTGACTGGCCTGCACAGAGTCCCGACCTCAACCTGATAGAACACCTTTGGGATGAATTAGAGCGGAGACTGAGAGCCAGGCCTTCTTATCCAACATCAGTGCCTGACCTCTTTCCTTCTGGAAGAACGGTCAAATAATCCCATAGACACACACCTAAACCTTGTGGGCAACCCTCCCAGAAGAGTTGAAGCTGTTATAGCTGCAAAGGGTGGGCCAACTCAATATTGAACCCTACGGCCTAAGACTGGGATGCCATTAAAGTTCATATGTGCGTGTAAAGGCAGGCGTCCCAATACTTTTGACAATACAGTGTATGTCTCTATATGCATTTTTATTATTGCTGTCATACATTCTTAAACTAATTTACCTTATAGATATGTGTATATGCATCAACCCCTAAAGAAGTGATAATCTACTCACGAAACGCGTCGGCTCACAAAAAGATTCAATGTTACATTAATCATGGACTGGTCTTTAAGCACTGTATTTAGCTACGGAATGGATATGTATATCTGGGCAAATTTTCTTGGTAGTATGGCACCATTTTCCTGTTGACTTTTTGCTATTACATTCAATAAATCTTTACATCATTGTTTTTACAATTGGTTGTGTGTTGCGTCTCATATAAAGTCCCACGGGCAAATGTCCTTATTTTCATATATGATATGGGGGTGGAAGCACCTCACGGGGTACATCCAGCCACATCCTGCTACTTACCTAACACTGGCAGGGGTGATTAAAATAGCTTGTAAGCCGGTCCAAACCACGCTATTTAGGTTCTGCCCCCCCCCGGGAGGGTAAAGGCTAAGGGAGAAGATCAGAAAGCTGCACCAGGGAGGACTACAAGATTGTGGCCTGCTACTGCCGATAACGTATGTAGCACATCCCCCGTAATAGCCGCTGGTGAATAGGGATGCCCCACCCAGCACAGCCAGGCACACCAAATTTCCACAGGCTTGCTGGAGACAGGAAACAGCCCGGCAACATTGTTTTTGGGTTTTATTTAGGGGTTTAATAAACTTGGATGGGGATGGGATGACTGGAACACTTGACTGGAACAAACTTCTTGAGGGACACTTCAACTATATATACAGTCTATATACACTCCTTTCCTTCCTCCTGCACAATCTTCCTTGCAGATCCTCAGTGGTGCCCTCCTAAGAAAGTCTTTAGCAAAGGCCCTTTATAGGCAGGGACCATGGGCCCCGTATACTTGAGAATGATGAGGTGACACCACTAACACTTTCACTGCACTTCCTCCCAGGGTCACTGGTCCCAGCACCACCTCTTCAGGCTCTACCAGCCCTCCTGGCTGCAGCAGCCTCTTTCACTAACCCTCCTGGTTACTTCTCCTCAGTCCTCCCAGACTGACACTCTTCCCATGGTTCTCCCAGTCTGCACACCCACCAGCCCACCCGGCTGACTTCTCCTGGAGACCTCCTGAACGTGCTCGCTGGCTCCTGCTGTCCTCACTGTTGTTCCTGTGCCACTTGACAGTACTCCTCCATGTGCTGTAAGAGGATCCCTTCAGCACCCGAGCCCCAAGGCCTGAGGTCAGCCCCCCACCTCCCTCAACGGCCACCGACAGCCTCCTCAGCACTCCATATCCAGCTTCCACCCGAAACTCCACTGCCCCTACTGGCCTGATTCTAAGTATTTAAGAGGGGCCTACCCTCTGCCAGCCTATTTGCAGGAGATTGGCATGGGCCCTCCTCAATACTCCAGGCAGCTCCCCCTAACCTCCCTCCCATTCCTCTGGAAGCTTCTCCAAAGTTCCAGCAAGTAGGGGGACGTACCAGAGGTGCTGTCTGATGAGCCATCCAGCCTCCCGCAGTCACTCACCCTGATCCAGATCCAACCCAGGCCTGGGTCGCGGCCAGGCCAAATTTACCTACACTGCAACTAACTCTAGCACACTTATCTAGAGGGTGCTACATGTAGAAGGTCCTCTGTACCTGGGGCTCGTCCCTGAAGATACCAGCTACTGGGAAATGCCACTGATAGACCCCTATTCATATGAACCATACTTTAGAAGTTACATAGTTACATAGTTACATAGTAGGTGAGGTTGAAAAAAGTCCATCAAGTCCAACCTAAGTTGCATTTCTCTGGACACTGGGCACTCCTTTTCTTTTTATCCATATTTTATGAGATAGACTAGTATTATTCTTTTCGGTATAGTATAATTTTTCCAGTTTAACCTCTCGTCTACCAAGGTTTGTATATAAAGGTTCTGGTAGGCAAGGGGTTAAAGCTAGCTCTGGTGCCACCCAACTGTGCTTTCTGGGATCTCTTTTTTGGCATCCCAGGGAGTCTGGAATCATGATAAATGGCTTTAGGATGCTGAGCAGAAGGAGATCAGAGAATATACCCTTCCATTAAATTCTAGTGCAGTTAATAAACTCGGAAGTGATTAAATCCTCTGGGATAGCAGCTAACCAAGTGTGATCTGTGCTTGATTAGCTGTGCAGTAGAGGGCAAGGGAGACAATTGGGGGGTCTAATAAAACTCTGTTGTCTCCTTAAGGAGGACCTGCCACCTGCCCGATACTATCAAATCATTCTTTGCAGCTATTACCTTTTGTACCACCACACCCTCCCTTTAGAATGTAAGCTCTACGAGCCGGGCCCTCCTGTACCTTTTGTATTGAACTGTACTGTAATTGTGTTGTCCCCCTTATACATTGTAAAGCGCTGCGTAAACTGTTGGCGCTATATAAATCTTGTATAATAATAATAAAATAACAAATAAAAAAAAAAGTAGAAGAATTAAATAAAGAATTAAAAAATTACTTTGGTAGAGTAGACAAATAGTAATCATAAAAATAAGAATCATAATAATCCATATCTATCTATCTATCTATCTATCTATCTATCTATCTATCTATCTATCTATCTATCTATCTATCTATCTATCTATCTATCTATCTATCGGGTGATATTAGTGGTGGATCTCCTCTCGGCAGCCCCGGCACAGTTACTTCGGTGTGTGAAGCTCACGGCACATCTTGTACTGTCTCTAAATCTTTCTACATCAGCGACTTCAAAGCATCTCCTGATCAAATATTGCAGATGGAAGGGGGGAATGATCCTCTCTGTCTGAAGTATCTCCAAATTTGCTTCCGTATTTAGCAATAATTTCAAAAGGAAGTTTATCAGCATAACAAATTGCCCATCTGCTGTGTTATTTATTTATTATAATGGATTACAGTGAAAAATACATAATATATATATATATATATATATATATATATATATATATATATATATATATATACACTCCTCTGCTACTTTATTAGGTCCCCCTTTGCTAGTAGCGGGTTGGACCCCCTTTTGCCTTCATTCTTGGTGGCATAGATACAACAAGGTGTTAGAAACGTTCCTCAGAGATTTTGCTCCATAGTGACCTGATAACATCACACAGTTGCTGCAGATTTGCCGGCTGCACATCCATGATGCCAATCTCCAGAACCTGTGTAATTCATATTTGTCCGGGCTTAAAGGAATGAGGTGGCAACTCTACGTTCCACCACATCCCAAAGGTGCTCTATTGGATGAGATGTGGTGAGTGTGGAGGCCATTGGAGTACAGGGACCTCATTGTCCAGTGGTGAGATGATTGGAGCTTTGTGACATGGTGCAGTATCCTGCTGGAAGGAGCCATCAGAAGATGGGGACACTGTAGTCATAAAGGGATGGACATGGTCACCAACAATACTCAGGTAGGCCGTGGTGTTTAAACCATGCTCAATTGGTACTAAGGGGCCCAAAGTGTGCCAAGAAAATATCCCCCCCACACCATTACACCACCATCACCAGCCTGAACCGGTGATAACCCATCCCCCACACCATTACACCCCCACCACCAGCCTGAACCGGTGATACCCCATCCCCCACACCATTACACCCCCAACACCAGCCTGAACCGGTGATACAAGGCAGGATGGACCCATGCACCAAATTCTGACCCCACCATCTGAATGTTGCAGCTGAAATCCAGACTCATCAGACCAGGCAACGTTTTTCCAGTCTTCTATTGTCCAATTTTGGTGATCCTGTGCCGATTGTAGCCTCAGTTTCCTGTTCTTAGCTGACAGGAGTGGCACCCGGTGTGGTCTTCTGCTGCTGTAGCCCATCTGTTTCAAGGTTGGATGTGATGTGTGTTGAGAGATGGTATTCTGCATACCTTGGGTGTAATGAGAGGTTATTTGGGTTACTGTTGTCTTTCCAACATCTGGAACCAGTCTGCCCATTCTCCTCCGATCTCTGACAACAACAAGGCATTTTCCTCCACACAACCGCAGCTCACTGGATATTTTCTCTTTTTCCCACCATTCTCTGTAAAACCCGAGAGATGGTTGTGCATGAAAATCCCAGAAATACTCAGACCAGCCCATCGGGCACCAACAACCATACCACGTTCAAAGTCACCTAAATCCCCTTTCTTCCCCATTCTGATGTTCAGTTTGAACTTCAGCAAGTCGTCTTCACCACATCTAGATGTCTAAATGCATTGAGCTGCTGCCATGTGATTGGCTGATTAGCAATTAAACAGGCCTACCTAATAAAGTGGCCAGTGAGTGTATATATATATATAAAACATATATTACACTACATTACCAAAAGTATTAGGACGCCTGCCTTTACACACACATGAACTTTAATGGCATCCCAGTCTTGGTCCGTAGGGTTCAATATTGAGTTGGCCCCACCCTTTGCTTCAACTCTTCTGGGAAGGCCGTCCACAAGGTTTAGGAGGGTGTCTATGGGAATGTTTGACCATTCTTCCAGAAGCCCATTTGTGAGGTCATTTGTGAAGTATGGTGTACCATCATCCAATATAGAAGGAAAAAGACTGGGGGATCAGTCCCCAATTGGTCACCCATAAAAGGAAGTTTTGAAGGACTATCTCGGTACCAACTTATATAGCATATACTCAAGGTTTAATAAAAATATTCAATTCTTTATTAGTACAAAAAAACCATAACAACAGGATATCCAGATACTTAATGATAAACATTATAAAAGTTGCATGGTAACGATCCATGTATATCACCAGCATTCATGTCCCCTGCTAGGGAGAATCAGGATATGGTGGGTTTCCGCAGATATCATTGTTCTCAACATGTTTCGCGCAATTCTGCCGCTTCATCAGGAGATAATCCGTAATCAGTCATTAGGATAGTAAACACCAGATATTACAGTATTGCAATATATAAAAAAAAAAAAACTTCCAACAAACAATAAAGTAGAAATAAAATTGAATAAAGGGGGAAAAAAGAGAGCGATGTCACTTACCCGAGACCCAAGCCTAACTGGAGTCACAGCACCACCGAGGTTTCCCCACGGCGGCTAAGGGGGGCGTGCAAAAATGGACAGACGTCTATATTAGATAATGACAGTGTATCAGTGGAAAATATACAACCATAGAGGGACAATTGGACTGATTTCAATATGAATTTCGGAAATTCGGACAAATTTAGTTTCGTTATTCGGAGCATTTGGTAAATTTGGTATTCGGAGATATCCGAATCTCCGACTAAGGAAAATTTGTCTAAATACTTATTTGGAATGAAACGAACCGCACATGTCTAATTCAAAACACGTCGCTCCTTGACTCTCAGAAGGAGAAGATCCTTCATTTTGCCCAAAAGTCCTCCATAGCCACTAGAGTTCAGGAGACCAGTTACAAGATCTTGACCAGATGGTACAGGGTGCCTACTGTTCTACACTGGTTTCTCCCTCAGGTCCCCAGCTTATGTTGGCGGTGTGGCAATGCTGAGGGAACGATGCTGAACATCTTCTGGGATTGCCCCAAGCTTAAACCCTTTTGGTGCGAGGTGATCTTCACGTTCAAACACCTGACAAATGTTGATCTAGAGGGGAACCCTGCGGCTTGCCTGCTTCATCTGTGAAAAAAGCCGATTAAGAAATACAAGGCCTCCCTTACAATCCAGTTGCTCAATGTGGCCAAGGAATGCCTCCCCCTCTGTTGGAGATTGAAGAATGCCCCCCCCCCCCCTTCCATATCCATGTGGTTTGCTAAAGTAAATGAACTGGGAGATATGTAGGATCTCACCGCTACCTTGCACAACCAGGAGGAGACCTTCCGTGAGACCTGGAGACCCTGGCACCATTCTGTATACTCAGATGCCTATCTTCAGGAGATGGCGCAATCAGACTGGCCTTCTGAAACTAGTCCTGGGCGAGAGGCCCTACCTGTAAACTTCCTTTCTATTTCTCTTGCTTCCTGATCCCCAAACCCCCTTCTTTTCTGGCAATCACCCTTTCCAAGTATCCTTGGCTCGGTGATGGGCTATATCATATGGACATGGTGCGATCCTGGCCCCGTTCCCGGGCTAAGCGGGCCATCGGGTTGCAATATTAATGATTCTATGTCTTGGGTCTCCCATGTAGTTACCTGTTGGTCTCCTCAGCTCTACACATGGATAATCACCTCCAAAACCATAACGTTCTCTCCTGACCGCCCGTAAGGTGCAGAGCTGGGCCTGTTGTTATATAACTTCATGACCCCCTTTTTTGCCACTTGATTCTGTTATCTGTTACTAGTGCATACCTTGACTGTTTAATGCAGAATGCTTTGAAAAATAAAAGAATTACAAAAAAAAAAAAAACACGTTGCTCCTGCTGTTGGGTGTGGCCTCGGTTTTTACATTGGACATCCATCTCCTCTTGAGTTGTGATTGTATATTTGTACTTCTTTTAGCAATGAAGGTAATGCACGGGGATGTTGCGCCCTTCTTGCTACTCTGTCATTTAGAACTGAAGATTTCCCTAATCAGAAGAGGGCGGCATGACCGGAAAGTATCGCCTGCCACCACATTGAAGTCTCCGATCATCAAGTCCTTCCTTGGCAGGCTGCCTGTCCTTTCCACATAACTTTAGCTCTGATGTTTTCATCTGCAATTAGCATAAGAAGTTTGCGGTAGACTCCCGCCAAGCACCCGGCACTCCTCTACTTCTAACAGTCTGTTGTATTTGAACTTGCAGCCCATTAGGCAGCTCCATGATTGGAAAGGGCTTTGCGTATTACGGAACACTTGTACGACTTCAGCAGGCAATCATCTTAACAAAGTTTATGCCATTTCGATCGTCTAATGTCCCTGAAAGGAGCGATCATTTGGCGCCCCTCCTTTTGCCATTTCGCAAGTTGAAAATGACATTTGCGGTGCAGGAAACACGACGGAAAATATATAATAAAAGGAAACAAAACTGCAAATGTGACATTAAGCAATTCAACCTCGCGGCGGTTTAATGCGACTCCTCTTTCGCAAAGCGACTCTTTCTATCTAGTCCTAAACAGATAATAATATTCTCGCGGTTACATAAGGGAAATACCACTGAGTTCTCCACGAGCGAGCCATGCAGAGCTCGCCAAAAAAAGAAAAAGTAAAAAAAAAAAAAAAGTAGCAATATTCCAAATGATTATGATGCACAGAGCAATAAGGATATGTAATTCTGTTCACTCTCCAACACGGCACTAGATTAGGATGTGAGGAGCGCGCCGACGGCTGCGCAAGCGGCTGAAGAGCCGGATGAAGAATGACAATGCAGCAATATGAAACTCGAATGTCTCACAAGTAGTTTAAAAGCGATCTGTAGTAGTAATTCTCCGGTAATCGTGTGATGCCAAGTCGGACCGTGTCCCGGATAACGCTGTGTGTAAAGTAGAGCGTTCCGCGTGCCAGGCTCGCTTCTGAAGATGCCCTGCTCGCCCTTTTATTATGCAGGTGTTAGTTATGGCACCCCGCAGGCCTAAGAGGAGGATGCAAAAAATAAACTCTAAAGGCAACATGATCTAAAGGACGAGCCTGCGGATTACATGGATGATAAGAGTGCAAGAATTCAAACGAACATGCCGCCCAGAGGAGCATAAGACCAAAAAATACCCTATACCCCCACCCCCTTTCCCCCTTCCCTGATACCCTTCCTTTCCCCTCTCCCCCTTATTTTCCTTTCCCCATCCCCTTCTCCCTCTTCTTCCCCTCGTTTTCCCCTTCTGCCCTCCCATTTTTCCCTCCTTTTTCCCCTTCCCCTCCTTCCCTGATCCCCTTCTTTTCCCCCCGATTCCCTCCCCCTTTCCCCTTCTCTCCCTTTCTTCCCCCCTCATTTTCCCCTTCTCCCCTTTCCCTCTTTTTCCCTCTTTCCCCCTTTTACCCCTTCCCCTCTTTCCCTGATCTCCTTTCCCCCTTCTTTTCCTTCCCCCCTTCCCATTCCACCCCCCTTCCCTCCATTTCCCATTCTTTCCCCCTCATTTTCCCCTTCTCCCCTCTTATTTTTCCCTCACTGTTCCCTCTTTTTTCCCCCTCCCCTCCTTCCCTGATCCCTTTCCTTTCCCCTCTCTCTCTTTTTTTTCCCCCTCTCCCTCTTCTTCCCCCTTTCCCTCCCCCCTCTTCCTTCCTCCCCCTTTCTTCCCCCTTTTCCCGCTGGTTTTCCTATTCTCCCTCCCATTTTTCCTATTCTTCCCCCCTTCCCCTTTGTCTCCCTTTCTTCCCCCCTCGTTTTCCCCTTCTCCCCTTTTATTTTTTTTTCTCCTTTTTCCCTCTTTTCCCTTCTTCCTCCTTCCCCTCCTTCCCTGATCTCCTTTCTTTCCCCTCTCCCCCTTATTCTCCCCCTTCCCTCCCCCCTATTCTCTTCATCTCCCTTTCTTCCCCCCTTGTTTTCCAATTATCCCCTCTTATTTATTCCCTCCCTCTCTCCCCCCCCTTCTTCCCGCCTTCCCACTTCCCTTTCCCTTCGTCTCCCTTTCTTACCCCCTTTTCCCCCTCTTTTTTTCCCTCATCCCCTCCCATTTCTCCCTACTTTTCCCTCTTTCCCCCTTACCACCCCCTCCTTCCCTGATCCCCTTTCTTTCCTTTCTCCCCCTCCTTTTCCACCACCCCTTCTTTCCTCCTTCCCTCCCCCTTTTCTTTCACTTCCCTTTCTTCCCCCTTCGTTTTCCCCTTATCCCCACTTATTTTTTCCCTCCTTTTTTCCCTCTTTCCCTTCCCCCCCTTCCCCTCCTTCCCTGATCCCTTTCCATTCCCCTCTCCCCCTTATTTTCCTTTCCCCATCCCCTTCTCCCTCTTCTTCCCCTCGTTTTCCCCTTCTGCCCTCCCATTTTTCCCTCCTTTTTCCCTCTTTCCCCTTTTTCCCCTTCCCCTCCTTCCCTGATCCCCTTCCTTGCCCCCCGATTCCCTCCTCCTTTCCCCTTCTCTCCCTTTCTTCCCCCCTCATTTTCCCCTTCTCCCCTTTCCCTCTTTCCCCCTTTTACCCCTTCCCCTCTTTCCCTGATCTCCTTTCCCCCTTCTTTTCCTTCCCCCCTTCCCATTCTTCCCCCCTTCCCTCCATTTCCCATTCTTTCCCCCTCATTTTCCCCTTCTCCCCTCTTATTTTTCCCTCACTGTTCCCTCTTTTCCCCCTCCCCTCCTTCCCTGATCCCTTTCCTTTCCCCTATCTCTCTTTTTTTCCCCCTCTCCCTCTTCTTCCCCCTTTCCCTCCCCCCTTTTCCTTCCTCCCCCTTTCTTCCCCCTTTTCCTGCTCATTTTCCTATTCTCCCCTCCCATTTTTCCCCTTCTTCCCCCCTTCCCCTTTGTCTCCCTTTCTTCCCCCCTCGTTTTCCTCTTCTCCCCTTTTATTTTTTCTCTTCTTTTTCCCTCTTTTCCCTTCTTCCTCCTTCCCCTCCTTCCCTAATCCCTTTCCTTTCCCCTCTCTCTCTTCTCCCCCCCCTCTCCCTCTCCCCCTTCTTCCCCCCTTCCATCCCCCGTTTCCGTTCGACTCCCTTCCTTCCCCCCTTTTCCCCCTCGGTTTCCCCTTCTCCCCTCCCATTTTTCTCTCCTTTTTTCCCTTTTACCCCTTTTTCCCCTTCTCCTTCTTCCCTGATCTCCTTCCTTTACCCTATCACCCTTCTTTTCCTTCCCTGCCCCCTTTCCCTTCATCCCTCTTTCTTCCCCCCTCGTTTTTCCATTCTCCCCTCTTATTTTTCCCTATTTCCCCCTTTTACCCTTCCCTGATACCTTTCCTTTCCCCTCTCCCTCTTCTTTTCTTCCCCCCTTCCATCCCCCCTTTCCCTTCGTCTACCTTTCTTCCCCCCGTTTCCCCCTCATTGACCTATTCTGCCTCCCATTTTACCTCTTCTTCCCCCCCTTCCCTCCCCCCTGCCCTTTCGTCTCCCCTTTTTCCCCCTCGATTTCCCCTTCTCCCCTTGAAATTTTTCTCTCCCTTTTCCCTCTTTCCCCTTCCCCACCTTTCCTGATTCCCATCATTTCCCCTCTCCCCCTCCTTCGCCCCTTCCCTTCATCTCCCTTTCTTCCCCCCATTTTCCCTCTCTATTCCCCTTCTCCCCTCCCATTGTTCCCTCCTTTTCCCTCTCTCCCCCTTCCCCTCCTTCTCTGATCCCCTTTCTTTCCCCTCTCCTCCTTCTTATCCTCCCCCTCTCCCCCTCTCCCCCTTCTTCCCCTCTTCCCTCCCCCCTTTCCCTATGTCTCTCTTTCTACCCCCATGTTTTCCCATTCTCCCCTCTTATTTTTCCCTCCTTCTCTCTCTCACCCTTTTTCCCCCCTTCTCACCCCCCTTTCCCCCTCGTTTTCCCCCTTGTTTTCCCCTTCTCCCCTCCCATTTTCCCCTCATTATTCCCCCTTTCTCCTTATTCCCCCTTCCCCTCCTTTCCTGGTCCCCTTTCTTTCCCCTCTCCCCCTTCTTCCCCCCTCCCCCTTCTTCCCCCCTTTCCTCCCCATTTCCCTTCATTTCCCTTTCTTCCCCCTCCTTTTCCCCTTCTCCCCTCTTAGTTTTTTCCCTTCTTTTCCCTTTTCCCCCCTTCCCCTCTTTCCCTGATACCTTTCCTTGTCCCTCTTCTCCCCCCCCCCCCCCGCCTCTCCCTCTCCACCTTCTTCCCCCCTTCCCTCCACCCTTTCCCTTTGTTTCCCTTTCTTCCCCCCTTTTCCCCCTCATTTTCCTCTTCTCCCCTCCCATTTTTTCCCTCTTTCCCCCTTCCCCGATCCCCTTCCTTTCCCCTCTCCCCCTTCTTTTCCACCCCCCTCCCCTGCATCGACAGCCCTCACAGCCTGGACATCCAGTCCTCTGCCGCATTGCGGATGATAACCGGGACTTGTCCTGCCAAGGACTGTTTATACAGTGGGGGGAAAATAATGATTTGCTCCCCTGCAGATTGCGTGTTTTGCCCACTTACAAAAAAATGAAGGGTCTATAATTTTTATCATAGGTGTATTTTATATGATAGAGACAGAATATCAACCAAAAATCCAGAAATAATACACGATACAAATGTTATAAACTGTTGCATTTCAGTGAGTAAAATAAGTATTTGATTCCCTACCAACCAACAATAATTCTGGCTCCCACAGACTGGCTACAGTAGGTGCTCATGTGGTACACAGATTAGTGCTGTCCATGTAAGAAGGTTCTCCTAACGACAACTCGTTATGTGTATAAAAGACACCCGTCCACAGAATCTCTTTCTTCCATTCAAACCTCACCATCATGGGGAAGACCAAAGATCTGTCAGAGGACATCAGGGAGAAGATTGTAGACCTGCACAAGGCTGGAATGGGCTACAAGACCATCAACAAGAAGCTTGGTGAAGAGGAGACAATTGGAGTGATTATTCGCAAATGGAATAAATACAAAATAACCATCAATCGTCCCAAAGGGAGCCTCTTTGTAAGATCTGGTTATACCCGTTTTTAATATTTGTACTAATAAAATAGGTATCACTAGATGTTTTAACTCTTGTTGCATGGAGCCCATGGGTATCGAGATGGTCCATTCTTCCTATTCCGGATGACCATTGGGGGTGGTCTCCGACTTCTTTCTTATGGTCAAAGCCAAAGTTGGATCCAAGTTGCACCCATCCAAAGTTGCCCCAAAGTTGCACTGCAAAGGCTTGCGACTTTGTAGCCATACAAGTGTGAATGGAGCCTAATTAAAGCTAAATAAGAAAATATACACCATTCCCGTAAGGTGCACAGTGATGATTACGTAGACGAATATAACGATTCTTGTATGAGCCCAATGATTGGGTCTCTCCTAAAGTACACATAAATCCAATCACTATGGCCAGCCATAGATGGATGGAATCTCGGCCGGTTCAGCAGGGGCCGGCCGAGATTCGATCCATCTGTGGGCAGGCTGGTTGGATCCAAATCAATCCATTGATCAACTTGGGCCACCACCAACAGCTTGCTTTTGGGTGCAACAAAACTCCACGAAGTAGCTGCAGTAGATCAGTAGTAGGGTTGAGCTTGGGTTTGGTCCAATACAATGAGCGGCCACATCCATAAGGAAGCTGTCAGTGCCGGCCCAATCAGCCATGGCCAGGGCAGTCCCCACCCTACAGATGCACGTACACAAGATGGCGGGGAAGCTCGTGACATCATTGACCCAACATCACCACATAGCCATGTTAGGTCGATGTCATTGACTATGTGGCCATATTGGGTCAATCATGTCATGACCAATTTGTGGACTTTCAGCCATGGGACAAGGAAAGACCCAGCCACAGCTGACTGGATCATCCCCAACAGCTTCCTTTTGGGTGCATCAGAACTC
>JBBGZY010002845.1:0-65851 GCA_037952925.1 Lithobates clamitans
GGGGTGTGGTGACCCCGGGGTATGTCGGTCTGATTGGAGGAAAACAGGGGTGTGGTGACCCCGGGGTCATGTCGTCTGATTGGAGGAAAACAGGGGTGTGGTGACCCCGGGGTCATGTCTGTCTGATTGGAGGAAAACAGGGGGTGTGGTGACCCCGGGGTCATGTCGTCTGATTGGAGGAAAACAGGGGGTGTGGTGACCCCGGGGTCATGTCTGTCTGATTGGGAGAAAACAGGGGGTGTGGTGACCCCGGGGTCATGTCGGTCTGATTGGAGGAAAACAGGGGGTGTGGTGACCCCGGGGTCATGTCGGTCTGATTGGAGGAAAACAGGGGGTGTGGTGACCCCGGGGGGTCATGTCGGTCTGATTGGGGAGAAAACAGGGGGTGTGGTGACCCCGGGGTCATGTCTGTCTGATTGGGAGAAAACAGGGGGTGGTGGTGACCCGGGGTCATGTCCGTCTGATTGGGGAAAACAGGGGGTGTGGTGACCCGGGGTCATGTCGTTCTGATTGGAGGAAAAACAGGGGGTGTGGTGACCCCGGGGTCATGTCTGTCTGATTGGGGGAAAACAGGGGGTGTGGTGACCCCGGGGTCATGTCCGTCTGATTGGGGGGGGGACAGGGGGTGTGGTGACCCCGGGGTCATGTCGATCTGATTGGGGGGAAAACAGGGGGTGTGGTGACCCCGGGGTCATGTCTGTCTGATTGGGGGAAAACAGGGGGTGTGGTGACCCCGGGGTCATGTCCGTCTGATTGGGGGGGGGGGACAGGGGGTGTGGTGACCCCGGGTCATGTCGATCTGATTGGGGGGAAAACAGGGGGTGTGGTGACCCCGGGGTCATGTCAGTCTGATTGGGGGAAAACAGGGGGTGTGGTGACCCCGGGGTCATGTCAGTCTGATTGGGGGAAAACAGGGGGTGTGGTGACCCCGGGGTCATGTCAGTCTGATTGGGGGAAAACAGGGGGTGTGGTGACCCCGGGGTCATGTCGGTCTGATTGGGAGAAAACAGGGGTGTGGTGACCCCGGGGGTCATGTCGGTCTGATTGAGGAAAACAGGGGGTGTGGTGACCCCGGGGTCATGTCAGTCTGATTGGGGGAAAACAGGGGGTGTGGTGACCCCGGGGTCATGTCAGTCTGATTGGGGAAAACAGGGGGTGTGGTGACCCCGGGGTCATGTCAGTCTGATTGGGGGAAAACAGGGGGTGTGGTGACCCCGGGGTATGTCGGTCTGATTGGAGGAAAACAGGGGGTGTGGTGACCCCGGGGTCATGTCCGTCTGATTGGAGGAAAACAGGGGGTGTGTGTGACCCCGGGGTCATGTCTGTCTGATTGGAGGAAAACAGGGGGTGTGGTGACCCCGGGGTCATGTCGGTCTGATTGGAGGAAAACAGGGGGTGTGGTGACCCCGGGGTCATGTCTGTCTGATTGGGGGGAAAACAGGGTGGTGTGGTGACCCCGGGGTCATGTCGGTCTGATTGGAGGAAAACAGGGGGTGTGGTGACCCCGGGGTCATGTCGGTCTGATTGGAGGAAAACAGGGGGTGTGGTGACCCCGGGGGTCATGTCGGTCTGATTGGGGAGAAAACAGGGGGTGTGGTGACCCCGGGGTCATGTCTGTCTGATTGGGAGAAAACAGGGGGTGTGGTGACCCCGGGGTCATGTCCGTCTGATTGGGGGAAAACAGGGGGTGTGGTGACCCCGGGGTCATGTCGTTCTGATTGGAGGAAAACAGGGGGTGTGGTGACCCCGGGGTCATGTCTGTCTGATTGGGGAAAACAGGGGGTGTGGTGACCCGGGGTCATGTCCGTCTGATTGGGGGGGGGGACAGGGGTGTGGTGACCCCGGGGTCATGTCGATCTGATTGGGGGGAAAACAGGGGGTGTGGTGACCCCGGGGTCATGTCTGTCTGATTGGGGGAAAAACAGGGGGTGTGGTGACCCCGGGGTCATGTCCGTCTGATTGGGGGGGGGGACAGGGGGTGTGGTGACCCCGGGGTCATGTCGCTCTGATTGGGGGGAAAACAGGGGGTGTGGTGACCCCGGGGTCATGTCGATCTGATTGGGGGGAAAACAGGGGGTGTGGTGACCCCGGGGTCATGTCAGTCTGATTGGGGGAAAACAGGGGGTGTGGTGACCCCGGGTCATGTCAGTCTGATTGGGAAAACAGGGGTGTGGTGACCCCGGGGGTCATGTTGGTCTGATTGGGGGGGGGCAGGGTAAGGGAAGTCATCTCTCCCCCTAATATTTGCTGCCCCTTCTGTGCCCCAGGCGCTTCTTCTGCCCCTCCCCCTCCTCGCCCGGCTCTGTGTATATATATATCTATATACACCCAGAAAAGTAACAGACCGACCCCCACCAGCCCCCTCCCCCCTTCCCATCCCCCTCTGATTCACTGGGAACACCGCTGGAAGTGGCTGTAAAGAGGCTGCAGGAGATCAGCAGTGCAGAGCAACAAATGAAGAAAAACATGAGAATTGTATGAGATACACCGAGACCCCGACATTCACCAGACATTCCCTGCGGGGGAATCCTCCCGATCCGTGTGATGTGACCCCCCCCACCGGGAGAACGTCCCCTCCCCCCGCTTTATATATATTCCTCTAAATGTCGCCCAGATCCGGATCTCTACACTTCATAGAACCCCCAATGAGGATCTTCGGATCAGATCCGGAATATTCCGGTCTCCGAGTTATAAAGTCACTTTACAATGTTGGTTTATGGGATGTGAAGTTCATTATATACAATGCCTGGGGGAGGGGGAGGAGAGCGCCGGCCCTTTAATGAGATCTTATAGGTCATCTGTATACAGTATATATACTGAGTGTGTATAATGTATATACAATGTATGGAGAAAATAGATACAATGTATCATGTAAAGTAAAGAAATTGTAACAAGAATATAAATAAAATGTAAATAAAATGTGGAGAGTATATAGAAATACAAATACAAACATAAATGTATTTTATTGAGATTTTATGTGATAGACCAACACAAAGTGTCACATAATTGTGAAGTGGAAGGAAAATGATAAATGATACAAATAAATGTGAAAAGTGTGGGGGGGGGCATTTGTATTCAGCCCCCTTTACTCCGATACCCCTAACTAAAATCTAGAGGAACCAATTGCTTCAGAGGTCACCTAATTAGTAAATAAAGTCCACCTGTGTGTCATTTAATCTCAGTATAAATACAGCTGTTCTGTGAAGCCCTCAGAGGTTTGTTAGAGAACCTTAGTGAACAAACAGCATCATGAAGGCCAAGGAACACACCAGACAGGTCAGGGATAAAGTTGTGGAGAAGTATAAAGCAGGGTTAGGTTATAAAGAAATCTCCCAAGCTTTGAACATCTCACGGAGCTCTGTTCAATCCATCATCGGAAAATGGAAAGAGTATGGCACAACTGCAAACCTACCAAGACATGGGCCGCCCACCTAAACTGACCGGCCGGGCAAGGAGAGCATTCATCAGAGAAGAGCCAAGAGGTCCATGGTAACTCTGGAGGAGCTGCAGAGATCCACAGCTCAGGTGGGAGAATCTGTCCACAGGACAACTATTAGTCGTGTTCTCCACAAATCTGCCCTTTATGGAAGAGTGACAAGAAGAAAGACATTGGTGAAAGAAAGTCATAAGAAGTCCTGTTTGTAGTTTGTGAGAAGCCATGTGGAGGACACAGCAAACATGTGGAAGAAGGTGATCTGGTCACATGAGACCAAAATTCAACTTTATGGCCTAAAAGTAAAACGCTATGTGTGGGGAAAACTAACACCGCACATCACCTGAACACACCATCCCCACCGTGAAACATGGTGGTGGCAGCATCATGTGGTGGGGATGGTTTTCTTCAGCAGGGACAGGGAAGCTGGTCAGAGTTGTTGGGAAGATGATGGAGACAAATACAGGACAATCTTAGAAGAAAACCTGTTAGAGTCTACAAAAGACTTGAGACTGGGGGGAGGTTCACCTTCCAGCAGGACAACGACCCGAAACATCCAGCCAGAGCTACAATGGAATGGTTTACATCAAAGCATATTCATGTGTTAGAATGGCCCAGTCACAGTCCAGACCTAAATCACATTGAGAATCTGTGGCAAGACTTGAAAATTGCTGTTCACAGACGCTCTCCATCCAATCTGACAGAGCTTGAGATATTTTACAAAGAAGAATGGGCAGAAATGTCCTCTCTAGATGTGCAAAGCTGGTAGAGACACCCCCAAAAAGACTTGTAGAGAAAGGGGGTTCTACAAAGTATTGACTCCGGGGGGCGCCATACAAATGCCCCTCCCCCCACACTTTTCACATATTTATTTGTATCATTTATCATTTTCCTTCCACTTCACAATTATGTGACACTTTGTGTTGGTCTATCACATAAAATCCCAATAAAATACATTTCTGTTTGTATTTGTATTTCTATATACTCTCCACATTTTATTTACATTCTTGTTACAATTTCTTTACTTTACATGATACAATCTATCTATTTTCTCCATACATTGTATATACATTATACACACTCAGTATATACTGTATACAGATGACTGATAAGGTCTCATTAAAGGGCCGCGCTCTCCTGTAATCCTCCCCTCCCCCAGGCATTGTATATAATGAACTTCACATCCCATAAACCAACATTGTAAAGTGACTTTATAACCCGGAGACCGGAATATTCCGGATCTGATCCGTCCCAATCCGAAAATCTCTCAACATTCCCACCATAATACAGAATGAGAGCTCAGCCCCTCCCCCCCCATCACCTTACACCCAGTGTGACAGTGACCCCTAATATTCAGTGCAGGAACCCGACCCTCAAATCCCCCTCTGTACTCCGCCACTGCCATGTCTGCATCTCTGAACCCCGCTATGCATGGGAAGTGCTCTGATATCAGAGGTGCCTGGGCACAGGAAGTGCTCTGATATCAGAGGTGCCTGGGCACGGGAAGTGCTCTGATATCAGAGGTGCCTGGGCACAGGAAGTGCTCTGATATCAGAGGTGCCTGGGCACAGGAAGTGCTCTGATATCAGAGGTGCCTGGGCACAGGAAGTGCCCTGATATCAGAGGTGCCTGGGCACAGGAAGTGCTCTGATATCAGAGGTGCCTGGGCACAGGAAGTGCTCTGATATCAGAGGTGCCTGGGCACAGGAAGTGCTCTGATATCAGAGGTGCCTGGGCACAGGAAGTGCTCTGATAGTATTCAGGGGCAATTCCAGGTAAAATATAAATCTTTTGTCTTGATATTTCGGGGTGTTCCCTATAACAGGAATTCCTCACACCGGGAGTTGGGGTGACACTGATAGAAGAATTCATCACATTCAAGATAATGGTGGAGAACGCTCCTCACCCCTGTGCAGTGTCTCCTCTCTGCTTTGCCCCCCCAGTCTCTTGCATTGCCCCCTAGTCTCTGCATTGCCCCCCCAGTCTCTGCATTGCCCCCCCCAGTCTCTGCATTGCCCCCCCCAGTCTCTGCATTGCCCCCCAGTCTCTGCATTGTCCCCCCCCATTCTCTGTATTGTCCCCCAGTCTCTGTATTGTCCCCAGTCTCTGTATTGCCCCCCCAGTCTCTGTATTGCCCCCCAGTCTCTGCATTGCCCCCAGTCTCTGCATTGTCCCCCCATTCTCTGTATTGTCCCCCAGTCTCTGTATTGTCCCCAGTCTCTGTATTGCCCCCCCAGTCTCTGTATTGCCCCCCAGTCTCTGCATTGCCCCCCAGTCTCTGCATTGTCCCCCCCCCATTCTCTGTATTGTCCCCCAGTCTCTGTATTGTCCCCCAGTCTCTGTATTGCCCCCCCGTCTTTGTATTGCCCCCCCCCCCAGTCTCTGTATTCCCCCCAGTCTCTGTATTGCCCCCCCCCAGTCTCTGTATTCCCCCCCCAGTCTCTGATTTGCTCCCCCAGTCTCTGCATTGCCCCCCAGTCTCTGCATTGTCCCCCCCATTCTCTGAATTGTCCCCCAGTCTCTGTATTCCCCCCAGTCTCTGCATTGCCCCCCAGTCTCTGCATTGTCCCCCCCATTCTCTGAATTGTCCCCCCAGTCTCTGTATTGTCCCCCAGTCTCTGTATTGTCCCCCCAGTCTCTGTATTGTCCCCCAGTCTCTGAATTGTCCCCCAGTCTCTGTATTGTCCCCCAGTCTCTGTATTGTCCCCCAGTCTCTGTATTGTCCCCCCAGTCTCTGTATTGCCTCCCCAGTCTCTGTATTGCCCCCCAGTCTCTGCATTGTCCCCCCCCATTCTCTGTATTGGTCCCCAGTCTCTGTATTGTCCCCCAGTCTCTGTATGCCCCCCAGTCTTTGTATTGCCCCCCCCCAGTCTCTGTAGTCCCCCCCAGTCTCTGTATTGCCCCCCCCAGTCTCTGTATTCCCCCCCAGTCTCTGATTTGCTCCCCCAGTCTCTGCATTGCCCCCAGTCTCTGCATTGTCCCCCCCATTCTCTGAATTGTCCCCCCAGTCTCTGTATTCCCCCCAGTCTCTGCATTGCCCCCAGTCTCTGTATTGTCCCCCCCATTCTCTGAATTGTCCCCCCAGTCTCTGTATTGTCCCCCAGTCTCTGTATTGTCCCCCAGTCTCTGTATTGTCCCCCAGTCTCTGAATTGTCCCCCCAGTCTCTGTATTGTCCCCCAGTCTCTGTATTGTCCCCCAGTCTCTGTATTGTCCCCCCAGTCTCTGTATTGCCTCCCCAGTCTCTGTATTGCCCCCCCAGTCTCTGTATTGCCCCCCAGTCTCTGTATTGCCCCCCCCAGTCTCTGTCTTCCCCCCCAGTCTCTGCATTGTCCCCCAGTCTCTGTGTTGCCCCCCCAGGCTCTGCATTGCCCCCCCCCAGTCTCTGCATTGCCCCCCAGTCTCTGTATTGCCTCCCCCCCAGTCTCTGTATTGCCCCCCCAGTCTCTGCATTCTCCCCCCCAGTCTCTGAATTGTCCCCCCAGTCTCTGTATTGTCCCCCAGTCTCTGTATTGTCCCCCAGTCTCTGTATTTGTCCCCCAGTCTCTGTATTGTCCCCCCAGTCTCTGTATTGCCTCCCCAGTCTCTGTATTGCCCCCCAGTCTCTGTATTGCCCCCCAGTCTCTGTATTGCCCCCCCCAGTCTCTGTATTGCCCCCCCAGTCTCTGTATTGCCCCCCCCAGTCTCTGTATTGCCCCCCCCCCAGTCTCTGTCTTCCCCCCCAGTCTCTGCATTGTCCCCCAGTCTCTGTGTTGCCCCCCCAGGCTCTGCATTGCCCCCCCCCAGTCTCTGCATTGCCCCCCAGTCTCTGTATTGCCTCCCCCCCAGTCTCTGTATTGCCCCCCCAGTCTCTGCATTCTCCCCCCCAGTCTCTGTATTGCCCCCCAGTCTCTGCATTGCTGCCCCCCCAGTCTCTGTATTGCCCCCCCCAGTCTCTGCATTGCCCTCCAGTCTCTGCTTGCCCCCCAATCTCTGTATTGCCCCCCCAGTCTCTGCATTGCCCCCCCCCCCAGTCTCTGCATTGCCCTCCATTCTCTGCTTTGCCCCCCCAGTCTCTGTATTGCCCCCCCCCCAGCCTCTGCATTGCCCTCCAGTCTCTGCATTGCCCCCCCACCCCCAGTCTCTGTATTGCCCCCCCTGTCTCTTCATAGCTCCAAGTCTCTGCATTGCTCCACCTGTCTCTGCATTGCCCCCCCCCCCACAGTCTCTGAATTGCTGCCCCCCCAGTCTCTGGATTGCCCCCCCCCCCCAGGCTCTGCATTGCTTCCCCCCAGTTTATCTATTGCTTCCCCCCAGTCTATCTATTGCTTCCCCTCCAGTCTCTGCATTGCTCCCCCCCCAGTCTCTGCATTGCTCCCCCCCCCCCAGTCTCTGCATTGCTCCCCCCCCCCAGTCTCTGCATTGCTCCCCCCCCCAGTCTCTGCATTGTCACCCCCAGTCTATGCATTGCTTCCCCCCCAGTCTATGCATTGTCTCCCCAGTCTCTGCATTGCCCCCCCCCCCCTTAGTCTCTCTATTGCCCCCCAGTCTCTCTATTGCCCCCCCTGTCTCTTCATAGCTCCCAAGTCTCTGCATTGCTCCACCTGTCTCTGCATTGCCCCCCCCCCCCAGTCTCTGAATTGCTGCCCCCCCCAGTCTATGGATTGCCCCCCCCCCCCAGTCTCTGCATTGCTTCCCCCCAGTTTATCTATTGCTTCCCCCCAGTCTATGCATTGCTTCCCCACCCAGTTTATCTATTGCTTCCCCCCAGTTTATCTATTGCTTCCCCCCAGTCTATGCATTGCTTCCCCCCCCAGTTTATCTATTGCTTCCCCCCCAGTTTATCTATTGCTTCCCCCCAGTTTATTTATTGCTTCCCCCCAGTCTATCTATTGCTTCCCCTCCAGTCTCTGCATTGCTCCCCCCCCCCAGTCTCTGCATTGCTCCCCCCCCCCCAGTCTCTGCATTGCTCCCCCCCCCCCCAGTCTCTGCATTGCTCCCCCCCCCACAGTCTCTGCATTGCTCCCCCCCCCAGTCTCTGCATTGCTCCCCCCCCCCCAGTCTCTGCATTGTCACCCCCAGTCTATGCATCGCTTCCCCCCCAGTCTCTGCATTGCTCCCCCCCCAGTCTCTGCATTGCTCCCCCCAGTCTATGCATTGCTCCCCCCCCCCCCAGTCTCTGCATTGCTCCCCCCCCCAGTCTCTGCATTGCTCCCCCCCCAGTCTCTGAATTGCTCCCCCCCCCAGTCTCTGCATTGTCACCCCCAGTCTATGCATTGCTTCCCCCCCAGTCTATGCATTGTCTCCCCCCAGTCTCTGCATTGTCTCCCCCAGTCTCTGCATTGCTCCCCCCCCCAGTCTATGCATTGCTTCCCCCCCAGTCTCTGCATTGTCTCCCCCAGTCTCTGCATTGCCCCCCCCTTAGTCTCTCTATTGCCCCCCCAGTCTCTGCATTGCTCCCCCCCCAGTTCTCTGCATTGCCCCCCCCCCCCCAGTCTCTGCATTCCCCCCCCCAGTCTCTGCATTGCCCCCCCCAGTCTCTGCATTGCTTCCCCCCCCCCAGTCTCTGCATTGCCCCCCCTTAGTCTCTCTATTGCCCCCCCAGTCTCTGCATTGCTCCCCCCCCAGTCTCTGCATTGCCCCCCCCCCCAGTCTCTGCATTCCCCCCCCCAGTCTCTGCATTGCCCCCCCCAGTCTCTGCATTGCTTCCCCCCCCCCAGTCTCTGCATTGCTTCCCCCCCCCAGTCTCTGCATTGCTTCCCCCCCCCAGTCTCTGCATTGCCTCCTCCTCGGTGCTGAGTCTGCGGTGCTGCAGATTATTGCAGTATCAGTGGATCTGTCAGGCAGCTCTCCGCAGTCCCCCGGGTTTGGCACATTGGCATCCGCTGAGCTCAGTGATGTACAGGCAATGTGGCCCCCCCAGAGGGAGAGAGGGGGGGGGCTGTGCTGAGCTCAGTGATGTACAGGCAATGTGGCCCCCCCAGAGGGAGAGAGGGGGGGGCTGTGCTGAGCTCAGTGATGTACAGGCAATGTGGCCCCCCCAGAGGGAGAGAGGGGGGGCTGTGCTGAGCTCAGTGATGTACAGGCAATGTGGCCCCCCCAGAGGGAGAGAGGGGGGGGGGCTGTGCTGAGCTCAGTGATGTACAGGCAATGTGGCCCCCCCAGAGGGAGAGAGGGGGGGCTGTGCTGAGCTCAGTGATGTACAGGCAATGTGGCCCCCCAGAGGGAGAGAGGGGGCAGTGATGTACAGGCAATGTGGCCCCCCCAGAGGGAGAGAGGGGGGGCTGTGCTGAGCTCAGTGATGTACAGGCAATGTGGCCCCCCCAGAGGGAGAGAGGGGGGGGCTGTGCTGAGCTCAGCATAGGGAGGATGGAGGGCCAGCTGAGGACTGAAGGCTCATCTGTGTGCTGTCCTTGTGGAATGCTGGGGACCCCCCCCCCCCCATAGAATTACATCTCTACAGATCAGGGACCCCCCCCATAGAATTACATCTCTACAGTTCAGGGACCCCCCCCATAGAATTACATCTCTACAGTTCAGGGACCCCCCCCATAGAATTACATCTCTACAGATCAGGGACCCCCCATAGAATTACATCTCTACCGTGCAGGGACCCCCCCCCCATAGAATTACATCTCTACAGTTCAGGGACCCCCCCCATAGAATTACATCTCTACAGATCAGGGACCCCCATAGAATTACATCTCTACCGTGCAGGGACCCCCCCCCCATAGAATTACATCTCTACAGATCAGGGACCCCCCATAGAATAACATCTCTACCGTGCAGGGACCCCCCCCCCCCCCCCCATAGAATTACATCTCTACAGTTCAGGGACCCCCCCCCCCATAGAATTACATCTCTACAGTTCAGGGACCCCCCCCCCCATAGAATAACATCTCTACAGTTCAGGGACCCCCCCCCCATAGAATTACATCTCTACAGTTCAGGGACCCCCCCCCCCCCCATAGAATTACATTTCTACAGTTCAGGGACCCCCCCCCCCCATAGAATTACATTTCTACAGTTCAGGGACCCCCCCATAGAATTACATCTCTACAGTTCAGGGACCCCCCCCCCCCCCCCATAGAATTACATCTCTACAGTTCAGGGACCCCCCCCATAGAATTACATCTCTACAGTTCAGGGACCTCCCCCGATAGAATTACATCTCTACAGTTCAGGGACCCCCCCCCCCCCATAGAATTACATCTCTACAGATCAGGGACCCCCCATAGAATTACATCTCTACAGATCAGGGACCCCCCCCCCCCATAGAATTACATCTCTACAATACAGGGACCCCCCCCCATAGAATTACATCTCTACAGATCAGGGACCCCCCATAGAATTACATCTCTACAGTTCAGGGACCTCCCCCGATAGAATTACATCTCTACAGATCAGGGACCCCCCATAGAATTACATCTCTACAGTTCAGGGACCCCCCATAGAATTACATCTCTACAGATCAGGGACCCCCCCCCCCATAGAATTACATCTCTACAGATCAGGGACCCCCCCCCCCCCCCATAGAATTACATCTCTACAGTTCAGGGACCCCCCCCCATAGAATTACATCTCTACAGTTCAGGGACCCCCCCCCCATAGAATTACATCTCTACAGATCAGGGACCCCCCCCCCCCCCATAGAATTACATCTCTAAAGATCAGGGACCCCCCCCCCCATAGAATAACATCTCTACAGTTCAGGGACCCCCCATAGAATTACATCTCTACAGTTCAGGGACCCCCCCCCCCATAGAATTACATCTCTACAGTTCAGGGACCCCCCCCCCCCCCATAGAATTACATCTCTACAGATCAGGGACCCCCCATAGAATTACATCTCTACAATTCAGGGACCCCCCCATAGAATTACATCTCTACAGTTCAGGGACCCCCCCCCCCCCCATCACATTACATCAATACAGACCAGGGGAGCCCCCCCATCACATTACATCTCTACAGTTCAGGGACCCCCCCCCCCCCCCATCACATTACATCAATACAGACCAGGGGAGCCCCCCCCATAGAATTACATCTCTACAGATCAGGGACCCCCCCCATAGAATTACATTCCTACAGTTCAGGGACCCCCCCCCCATAGAATTACATCTCTACAGTTCAGGGACCCCCCATAGAATTACATCTCTACAGTCCAGGGACCCCCCCCCCCCCATAGAATTACATCTCTACAGTTCAGGGACCCCCCCATAGAATTACATCCCTACAGTTCAGGGACCCCCCCCCCCCATAGAATTACATCTCTACAGTTCAGGGACCCCCCCCCCCCCATAGAATTACATCTCTACAGTTCAGGGACCCCCCCATAGAATTACATCTCTACAGTTCAGGGACCCCCCCCATAGAATTACATCTCTACAGTTCAGGGACCCCCCCATAGAATTACATCTCTACAGTGCAGGGACCCCCCCCCCCATAGAATAACATCTCTACAGTTCAGGGACCCCCCATAGAATTACATCTCTACAGTTCAGGGACCCCCCCATAGAATTACATCTCTACAGTTCAGGGACCCCCCCCATAGAATTACATTTCTACAGTTCAGGGACCCCCCCATAGAATTACATCTCTACAGATCAGGGACCCCCCCATAGAATTACATTTCTACAGTTCAGGGACCCCCCATAGAATTACATCTCTACAGTTCAGGGACCCCCCCCCCATAGAATTACATCTCTACAGTTCAGGGACCCCCCCATAGAATTACATCTCTACAGTTCAGGGACCCCCCACAGAATTACATCTCTACAGTTCAGGGACCCCCCATAGAATTACATCTCTACAGTGCAGGGACCCCCCCCCCCATAGAATTACATCTCTACAATACAGAGACCCCCCCATAGAATTAAATCTCTACAGTCCAGGGACCCCCCCCCCCCCCATAGAATTACATCTCTACAGTTCAGGGACCCCCCATAGAATTACATCTCTACAGTTCAGGGACCCCCCCATAGAATTACATCCCTACAGATCAGGGACCCCCCCCATAGAATTACATCTCTACAGTTCAGGGACCCCCCCCCCATAGAATAACATCTCTACAGTTCAGGGACCCCCCATAGAATTACATTTCTACAGTTCAGGGACCCCCCCATAGAATTACATCTCTACAGATCAGGGACCCCCCATAGAATTACATCTCTACAGTTCAGGGACCCCCCCCCCCCCATAGAATTACATCTCTACAGTTCAGGGACACCCCCCCCATAGAATTACATCTCTACAGTTCAGGGACCCCCCATAGAATTACATCTGTACAGACCAGGGGAGCCCCCCCCCCATCACATGACATCTGTACAGACCAGGGGAGCCCCCCATCACATGACATCTGTACAGACCAGGGGAGCCCCCATCACATGACATCTGTACAGACCAGGGGACCCCCCCATCACATGACATCTGTACAGACCAGGGGACCCCCCCATCACATGACATCTGTACAGACCAGGGGACCCCCCATCACATGACATCTGTACAGACCAGGGGACCCCCCCATCACATCTGTACATACCAGGGGAGCCCCCCCATCACATGACATCTGTACAGACCAGGTGACCCCCCCTCATCACATGACATCTGTACAGACCAGGGGACCCCCCCATCACATGACATCTGTACAGACCAGGGGACCCCCCCATCACATGACATCTGTACAGACCAGGGGACCCCCCCATCACATGACATCTGTACAGACCAGGGGACCCCCCCTCATCACATGACATCTGTACAGACCAGGGGACCCCCCCTCATCACATGACATCTGTACAGACCAGGGGACCCCCCATCACATTACATCTGTACAGACCAGGGGACCCCCTCATCACATGACATCTGTACAGACCAGGGGACCCCCCTCATCACATGACATCTGTACAGACCAGGGGACCCCCCCCCATCACATGACATCTGTACAGACCAGGGGACCCCCCTCATCACATGACATCTGTACAGACCAGAGGAGCCCCTCATCACATGACATCTGTACAGACCAGGGGACCCCCCTCATCACATGACATCTGTACAGACCAGGGGACCCCCTCATCACATGACATCTGTACAGACCAGGGGACCCCCAATCACATGACATCTGTACAGACCAGGGGACCCCCTCATCACATGACATCTGTACAGACCAGGGGAGCCCCCCATCACATGACATCTGTACAGACCAGGGGACCCCCCATCACATGACATCTGTACAGACCAGGGGAGCCCCCCATCACATGACATCTGTACAGACCAGGGGACCCCCCTCATCACATGACATCTGTACAGACCAGGGGACCCCCCCATCACATGACATCTGTACAGACCAGGGGACCCCCCCCATCACATGACATCTGTACAGACCAGGGGACCCCCCTCATCACATCACATCTGTACAGACCAGGGGACCCCCCTCATCACATGACATCTGTACAGACCAGGGGACCCCCCTCATCACATGACATCTGTACAGACCAGGGGACCCCCATCACATGACATCTGTACAGACCAGGGGACCCCCCTATCACATGACATCTGTACAGACCAGGGGAGCCCCCCCATCACATGACATCTGTACAGACCAGGGGAGCCCCCCCCATCACATGACATCTGTACAGACCAGGGGACCCCCCCCCATCACATGACATCTGTACAGACCAGGGGACCCCCATCACATGACATCTGTACAGACCAGGGGACCCCCCTATCACATGACATCTGTACAGACCAGGGGACCCCCCCCCCCATCACATTACATCTGTACAGACCAGAGGACCCCCCATCACATGACATCTGTACAGACCAGGGGACCCCCCATCACATGACATCTGTACAGACCAGGGGACCCCCATCACATGACATCTGTACAGACCAGGGGACCCCCTCATCACATGACATCTGTACAGACCAGGGGACCCCCCTCATCACATGACATCTGTACAGACCAGGGGACCCCCCTCATCACATGACATCTGTACAGACCAGGGGACCCCCTCATCACATGACATCTGTACAGACCAGGGGACCCCCCTCATCACATGACATCTGTACAGACCAGGGGACCCCCCCATCACATGACATCTGTACAGACCAGGGGACCCCCCCATCACATGACATCTGTACAGACCAGGGGACCCCCCATCACATGACATCTGTACAGACCAGGGGACCCCCTCATCACATGACATCTGTACAGACCAGGGGACCCCCTCATCACATGACATCTGTACAGACCAGGGGAAACCCCCCATCACATGACATCTGTACAGACCAGGGGACCCCCCATCACATTACATCTGTACAGACCAGGGGACCCCCCCTCATCACATGACATCTGTACAGACCAGGGGACCCCCATCACATGACATCTGTACAGACCAGGGGACCCCCCCATCACATGACATCTGTACAGACCAGGGGACCCCCCCATCACATGACATCTGTACAGACCAGGGGACCCCCCTCACATGACATCTGTACAGACCAGGGGACCCCCCCCCATCACATGACATCTGTACAGACCAGGGGACCCCCCCATCACATGACATCTGTACAGACCAGGGGACCCCCCATCACATGACATCTGTACAGACCAGGGGACCCCCTCATCACATGACATCTGTACAGACCAGGGGACCCCCCCATCACATTACATCTGTACAGACCAGGGGACCCCCCCATCACATGACATCTGTACAGACCAGGGGACCCCCCATCACATGACATCTGTACAGACCAGGGGACCCCCCATCATATGACATCTGTACAGACCAGGGGACCCCCCTCATCACATGACATCTGTACAGACCAGGGGACCCCCCATCACATGACATCTGTACAGACCAGGGGACCCCCCCCCCATCACATTACATCTGTACAGACCAGGGGACCCCCTCATCACATGACATCTGTACAGACCAGGGGACCCCCCCATCACATGACATCTGTACAGACCAGGGGACCCCCCCATCACATTACATCTGTACAGACCAGGGGACCCCCCCATCACATGACATCTGTACAGACCAGGGGACCCCCCATCACATGACATCTGTACAGACCAGGGGACCCCCCTCATCACATGACATCTGTACAGACCAGGGGACCCCCTCATCACATGACATCTGTACAGACCAGGGGACCCCCCCCATCACATTACATCTGTACAGGCCAGGGGACCCCCTCATCACATGACATCTGTACAGACCAGGGGGCCCCCTCATCACATGACATCTGTACAGACCAGGGGACCCCCCCATCACATGACATCTGTACAGACCAGGGGACCCCCCTCATCACATGACATCTGTACAGACCAGGGGACCCCCCCATCACATGACATCTGTACAGACCAGGGGACCCCCCCATCACATTACATCTGTACAGACCAGGGGACCCCCCCCCATCACATGACATCTGTACAGACCAGGGGACCCCCCCATCAGATGACATCTGTACAGACCAGGGGACCCCCTCATCACATGACATCTGTACAGACCAGGGGACCCCCCTCATCACATGACATCTGTACAGACCAGGGGACCCCCTCATCACATGACATCTGTACAGACCAGGGGACCCCCCCATCACATGACATCTGTACAGACCAGGGGACCCCCCTCATCACATGACATCTGTACAGACCAGGGGACCCCCATCACATGACATCTGTACAGACCAGGGGACCCCCCCATCACATGACATCTGTACAGACCAGGGGAAACCCGACCACCCCCCATCAAATTACATCACAGTGCAGATTCACCAGAGTCACAGTGCAGGATCACAATGCAGTGTCACAGAGCAGAGTCAGAGTGCGGGGTCACAGAGTAATGTCACAGTGCAGTATCACAGAGCAGAGTCACAGAGCAGGGTCATAGAGCAGAATCAGAGTGCAGTGTCACAGTGCGGGATCACAGAGCAGCGTCACAGTGCGAGGTCACAGTGCAGGGTCATAGAGTAGAGTCACAGTGCAGAGTCACAGTGCGGGGTCACAGTGCAGGGTCACAGTGCAGGGTCACAGTGCAGGGTCACGGTGCAGTGTCATAGCTCAGGGTCACAGCGCAGGGTCACAGTGCAGAGTCACAATGCAAAGACACAGTGCAGAGTCACAATGCAAAGACACAGTGCGGGGTCACAGTGCAGAGTCACAGTGTAGGATGACAGAGCAATGTCACAGTGCAGGGTCACAGAGCGGGGTCAGAGTGCAGTGTTACAGAGAAGAGTCACAGAGCAGGGTCACAGTGCAGAGTCACAGTGCAGGGTCACAGTGAAGGGTCACAGTGCAGGGTCACAGAGCAGTGTTACAGAGAAGAGTCACAGAGCAGGGTCACAGTGCAGAGTCACAGTGCAGGGTCACAGAGCGGGGTCAGAGTGCAGGGTCACAGTGCGGGGGTCACAGAGCAGGGTCACAGTGCAGAGTCACAGTGCAGGGTCACAGTGAAGGGTCACAGTGCAGGGTCACAGAGCAGAGTCACAGTGCAGAGTCACAGTGCAGGGTCACAGAGCAGAGTCACAGAGCAGGGTCACAGTGCAGAGTCACAGTGCAGGGTCACAGTGAAGGGTCACAGTGAAGGGTCACAGTGCAGGGTCACAGAGCAGAGTCACAGAGCAGGGTCACAGTGCAGAGTCACAGTGCAGGGTCACAGTGAAGGGTCACAGTGAAGGGTCACAGTGCAGGGTCACAGAGCAGAGTCACAGTGCAGAGTCACAGAGCAGAGTCACAGAGCAGAGTGTCAATGTCTCATTCTTGGTCATGGTCAGTCCAATAGATCACATTATTCTTTCCCAGCCGAGGTGATACGAGATCTTAGCTGAAGATCTGCAGTGAGTAGAGCGCAGGGGGGAGGGGGAGCTGCTGACATCGCACAACCGCAATTCATTCATTCATGAGAGGAGGGAGCGGTGATTACTGCCACTACAGGAGACTCGTTCCCCAATAGATCCTCCAATCCCCCCACCCTCACCTCCAATCCCCCCACCCTCACCTCCAATCCCCCCACCCTCACCTCCAATCCCTCCACCCTCACCTCCAATCCCCCCACCCTCACCTCCAATCCCCCCACCCTCACCTCCAATCCCCCCACCCTCTTCTCCAATCCCCCCACCCTCACCCCCAATCCCCCCACCCTCACCTCCAATCCCCCCACCCTCACCTCCAATCCCCCCACCCTCACCCCCAATCCCCCCACCCTCACCTCCAATCCCCCCACCCTCACCTCCAATCCCCCCACCCTCACCTCCAATCCCCCCACCCTCACCCCCAATCCCTCCACCCTCTTCTCCAATCCCCCCACCCTCACCTCCAATCCCCCCACCCTCACCTCCAATCCCCCCACCCTCACCCCCAATCCCCCCACCCTCACCTCCAATCCCCCCACCCTCACCCCCAATCCCCCCACCCTCACCTCCAATCCCCCCACCCTCACCTCCAATCCCCCCACCCTCACCCCCAATCCCCCCACCCTCACCTCCAATCCCCCCACCCTCACCTCCAATCCCCCCACCCTCACCTCCAATCCCCCCACCCTCACCTCCAATCCCCCCACCCTCACCCCCAATCCCCCCACCCTCACCTCCAATCCCCCCACCCTCACCTCCAATCCCCCCACCCTCTTCTCCAATCCCCCCACCCTCACCTCCAATCCCCCCACCCTCACCCCCAATCCCCCCACCCTCACCTCCAATCCCCCCACCCTCACCCCCAATCCCCCCACCCTCACCTCCAATCCCCCCACCCTCACCTCCAATCCCCCCACCCTCACCCCCAATCCCCCCACCCTCACCTCCAATCCCCCCACCCTCACCTCCAATCCCCCCACCCTCACCTCCCTACAGCTTCTCTGGAGGAGTCCGGATTCTCTTTGGCCTTTCTTTTTGCTCCCTAATCCCTCCATAGAAACCATTGTCTCCATGCACTGCACTGATGAAAGCTAATAAGCCTGGAGCCATTGTCACCAGATATCCAATAAATCCCTCTAATATAATAATCTGTAATCACCATTGTGGATGTACAGGTGACCAACGCAGGAGCATGGCTGGACTGACACCGAGTGCTCCCCCCACTCCAACACTGAGTGCTCCCCCCGCTCCCACTGAGTGCTCCCCCCCGCTCCCACCAAGTGCTCCCCCCACTCCCACCGAGTGCCCCCCCCCGCTCCCACCGAGTGCTCCCCCCGCTCCAACACTGAGTGCTCCCCCCCGCTCCAACACTGAGTGCTCCCCCCCGCTCCCACCGAGTGCTCCCCCCCGCTCCCACCGTTGGCCCCCCCCGCTCCCACCGAGTGCTCCCCCCACTCCCACCGAGTGCTCCCCCCGCTCCCACTGAGTGCTCCCCCCCGCTCCCACCGAGTGCTCCCCCCCGCTCCCACCGAGTGCCCCCCCCCCGCTCCCACCGAGTGCTCCCCCCGCTCCCACCGAGTGCTCCCCCCGCTCCCACTGAGTGCTCCCCCCCGCTCCCACCGAGTGCTCCCCCCGCTCCCACCGAGTGCCCCCCCCCGCTCCCACCGAGTGCTCCCCCCACTCCCCCCGCTCCAACACTGAGTGCTCCCCCCCGCTCCCACCGAGTGCTCCCCCCCGCTCCCACCGAGTGCCCCCCCCGCTCCCACCGAGTGCTCCCCCCACTCCCACCGAGTGCTCCCCCCGCTCCCACTGAGTGCTCCCCCCCGCTCCCACCGAGTGCCCCCCCCGCTCTCACCGAGTGCTCCCCCCGATCCCGCCGAGTGCTCCCCCCGCTCCAACACTGAGTGCTCCCCCCGCTCCAACACTGAGTGCTCCCACCGATCCCACACTGAGTGCTCTCCCCGCTCCCACCGAGTGCTCCCCCCACTCCCACCGAGTGCTCCCCCCGCTCCCACTGAGTGCTCCCCCCCGCTCCCACCGAGTGCTCCCCCCCGCTCCCACCGAGTGCCCCCCCCCCGCTCCCACCGAGTGCTCCCCCCGCTCCCACCGAGTGCTCCCCCCGCTCCCACTGAGTGCTCCCCCCCGCTCCCACCGAGTGCTCCCCCCGCTCCCACCGAGTGCCCCCCCCCGCTCCCACCGAGTGCTCCCCCCACTCCCCCCGCTCCAACACTGAGTGCTCCCCCCCGCTCCCACCGAGTGCTCCCCCCCGCTCCCACCGAGTGCCCCCCCCGCTCCCACCGAGTGCTCCCCCCACTCCCACCGAGTGCTCCCCCCGCTCCCACTGAGTGCTCCCCCCCGCTCCCACCGAGTGCCCCCCCCGCTCTCACCGAGTGCTCCCCCCGATCCCGCCGAGTGCTCCCCCCGCTCCAACACTGAGTGCTCCCCCCGCTCCAACACTGAGTGCTCCCACCGATCCCACACTGAGTGCTCTCCCCGCTCCCACCGAGTGCTCCCCCCGATCCCACACTGAGTACTCCCCCCGCTCCCACCGAGTGCTCCCCCCGATCCCACACTGAGTGCTCCCCCCCGCTCTCACCGAGTGCTCCCCCCGATCCCGCCGAGTGCTCCCCCCGCTCCAACACTGAGTGCTCCCCCCGCTCCAACACTGAGTGCTCCCACCGATCCCACACTGAGTGCTCTCCCCGCTCCCACCGAGTGCTCCCCCCGATCCCACACTGAGTACTCCCCCCGCTCCCACCGAGTGCTCCCCCCGATCCCACACTGAGTGCTCCCCCCACTCCCACCGAGTGCTCCCCCCCGCTCCCACCCTGAGTGCTCCCCCCCCGCTCTTTGCTCACCCCCTGGAGAGATAAGTGGCCCTACAGAATGGGATCATGGCGTTTACTAGGCCTTTTCCAGAAGGACACTGTTGGGGCAGCGGGCTTCTTCCAGTGCAAAAGAATAGCCTTGCGAGCATATAACAATAATATATTAAGTAAAGTTTTATGGGCGTTGGACAGAACCACTGCCACCACAAGGCCAAGAAGACATACGGAAACTGACGTAGGGATAGGTGTGGGGAGGACCTCTGCAATGCAATTTGTAACTTCTGTCCAAAAAATCTCGGATTGCCATGTTGATTGAATGGAGAGGTCAACCTTGACCTGGTTGACCTCTCCATTCAATCAACATGGCAAGAGGTCAAAGCACCTTCACTTGCTGCACCTCTCCATCCAGTTGACATGGCAAGAGGTCAAAACACCTTGAACTACTGGACCTCTTCTTCCAACCAACATGGCAAGAGGTCAAAGCTTTAGGTCTGAAGTCTATATCTCAAAACAAAGCTTCCTAGATCTTAACTGGTGAATTCTATTCAAAAATATCGGATTAACTGGCAATTCTGAAATCAATGTACCTTGACCTGGTTGACCCCTCCATTCAATCAACATGGCAAGAGGTCAAAGCACCTTCACTTGCTGCACCTCTCTATCCATTAGAAATGGCAAGAGGTCAAAACACCTCGGCCTACTGGACCTCTCCATCCAACCAACATGGCAAGAGGTCAAAGCTTTAGGACTGAAGTCTATATCTCAAGACAAAGTTCCCCCAGATCTTGAATGGTGACTAGGACCCTTCTACCTCCTGCCTAACCATCCTCCTCTATCCTTTCACCCTTACTACCTTTGTGGTTGCACTTACACTAAGTTACCTTTCATTCCTCATACTCAGACCGAAATGTGCAACTTTGGATATCTAAATTATGTGATGTTTGAGTGTTACTCTTTTTTTTTTAAAGCCCGTGGCTGGTGCCAAAAAAAGTGCACACACATAAAGAGTGATACACAAAACATGAAACGGGTGTACTATGGTCCTCCAGAAGAAGGACCTTACCCTGATTCCCTGGGGCGTTAGGCTCCAGATGGGGACTGAGGTACTCACTATGGCCTGTCTGACTGGAAACCAGACGGACCCCGTTCTCTGGAGGGTCTGCCAAAACAGACCCACCTGAATACTAGGTGGGGCTCCCCCAAAGGGAGAACCCATCAGAGAGGACGAACCAAGCCTGAAGGCCATGTCCTCCCCCTTCCAAAACTTTCAGCGCAGGCCCAAGGACCTACACCCTACCAGTCACACAGTGACAAACGTGTACGCATCAAACAAAAAAGTGACAAACACAGGGTAATAAATAAAAGAAGTGGGGAAGAAGGAAGTGGAGGATAAGTGAAAGTGACTATTGTGAAATACAATGGCTGACCCTTCAGCCAGGAATAAAAAATTCCTCTGGTCCTAGCCAAAAGCCCCGGCCCAAGAGGCAGGTGTGAAAATAGTGTGTGTGGTGCAGTGACCAAAGTGCCAGTAAAACTCAAAGTGACACCCATATTCACAGTGAGTATTATGGCACCCCTGGACTGCCACTGCAGGGGCACATACACCACGGGCTTCTTTTGATACCCCGGCCCACAGCCAGACCAGTGCAGCCCCGTCCCACCAGGAAGGCATCAGAACCCTGAAATGTTATGGAGAACCCCGGTCAAAAGGCTCCACCACCGCTCCCATTGCTCCCACCTAATTACATTCGGGAAATACTAACCAAACCCCCCAATAACACTGAAAGGGGGCCGGTGTTCTTTCCCGAAAGACTGTTAAGGACAGGAACCACATCAATCTAGGCCAAAAAGCCAGGGACCCGACCCTTCGGCCAGACCCAGTGTTTCTCCATCCCCATCAGGAGGCAACCCTTCCAGCTTTCTTCCAGAAACCTACTGCCAGCCCTCAGTGATCCTTCGAGCAGTCTGGGTTCGGCTCCCACCGATACTAACCTTCCAGGTTACCATTACACCATTGCATACCCACCGCCGTGGATCAGGGACAGTAACCCAGCGCCACCACTTGGTAACTGATAAGAACAGATACTACACTTGATCTTAGCCAAAAGGCCGAGGAGTCTTACTCATAGGAGACCTGAAATTCCATTGAACCCACTTTTACATCACTCTGATTGGAACTTGTTTTTGGTTCCTGATATTCAAGTTTGTTATCAAACTTTTTTGGACATCTATTTGCTTCTCACCTCCAGTCCCCAGACTGGACTTTGCTGCCTTTAGAGCGACCATCCTAACCACAGGGCGCTGTTCCTGGCCCCCCTCGCAGAGCTCGTTTGTCTTGTCCTCCTCCCCTTGTATTTCTTCCTTTGTTTTATGTGAATCTCTGGACTCGATCTTTTATAGCTACTTTGAGTTGCTTTGAATATAGTTGTAGCGCTACCCCCCCAGGGGCCGCTGGTTTTACTGATTATTTTTTTATTTTGCTTTCAAAGGTAGAGGACCCAGATGTCTCTATAAAGAGGACCTGTCGTCCCTTATTTCTATTACTTATTATTATTATTCTTATGGAAGTTTACATTCCTTGCAATAGAAACAAAAGTAATAAAAAAAAAAAAAAGGGACAATGTGAAATAAAAAAATAAAAAAAATAGGATATTATTTTTTTTTCTTTTCTTAAAACATCCCCATTCCTCTGTACTCATGCACAGAAGCGATCACATACGTAAGTCGCATGCGCAGATGTAAATGTTGTTCTCACCACACGTGAGGTGTCACTGCAGCCGTCAGAGCGAGAGCAACAATTCCAGGACTAAACCTCCTCTGTGACTCTAAACTTGGTAATCTGGGATTTTTTTTGTTAAAGCGTCACCTATGGAGATTTTTAGGTACCGTTGTTTGCCGCCATTCCACGAGCGTGCGCAAATTTAAAGCGTGTCGTGTTAGGTATCTATTTACTCGGTGTAACATTATCTTTTATATTTTACCAAAAAATTGGGTTATATTTTGTGTTTTTTTTGCATTTAAATTCATTAAAGTGTATTTTAACCCCAAAAAAATTGCAACGATCGCCATTTTATTTTCTAGGGTCTCTGCTGTATAATAAAAATAATAATATTAATAATAATAATAATAATAATATATATATATATATATATATTGTTTGGAGGTTCAAAGTAATTTTCTAGCGTGATGACATCACAGTGCTAGCTCCGCCCAATGCGTTTATCCGAATCAGATGTCCTCTGGGATTGGAGACTAATCCCAGCGCAAGGTATTTTTTGGTATAAACTTGAGAACTGGATGGGGATTCGGACGTGGGTTACTCTAAAATGCTCTGGTTGGTGAACAGAGGACAACACTCTGAACACTCTGAAGCCTGACAGCTGAAGTACATGGGGCAAATCTTTGGGGGGCAGCTGCCCCGGGTGCAGTGAAGCAAGAGGGTAAAGAATGGACGCAGGGTGGTACACCCAATCTACGGCATGTATTAACAGTGGGGGAGGGTTCTGTATCCTTGCCCTGGGAGTTGAATGACCTTGTCCCGGTACTATGCAGCGCAGTGTCCAGCACAGTCTCAAGGATCAGGTCAAGGTCATTACTCCCAGGTCCCCAGGACAGCCACCCTCTTCCAGGACCAGATCCCTTGTGGTTTGGTTCTGCAGTCATTTCTGAGCAAGACCACTCTAGCCTGTTCCCTGGTCCTTCCTAAGCCCCCTAGAGCAGCTGTTCAGTCCAAAGGCTGCACCTCTGGAACCCTACTGAGGATAAAGAGTCCGGCTCTCCAGTGCCTCAGACTATTTATCCACATTCCAGCCCCCTACTGGACACTTCCTTCCCAGTCTGCCTTTCCCTGGCCCCACCCCTTTCATCCATTGGTTTCAATTTGTTTCATGGCAGCTCAGCATCACATGTGGGTGTTACCTAGGATGGTCTTCATGCAAATGCAGCCTGCATAGTAACTAGGGATGGGCCAGATGTTTGAGTCGAACATCGGGTGTTCCTTTGTTCCTAGAACAACCGAATATATGGGGCGCTAGTGGGAAGTTTGCCCGCCACGATGCGCCCCATAATGCACTGCGAGTTCGCAGTGCATTGAAGGCTGCTGATTGGCCAAAGTATGCACCTGACCTGTACGCTTTGGCCAATCACAGTGCGCTCTGCTGAGAGAGCCATGAGTGGCCAAAGGCAGGGTGCCTTTGGCCAATCATGGCTCAGGGGCTATGCCCACGCCCCACACTATATAAGGCTGCTTACACGGCGGCCGTGTATAGTGTATATGAATGGAGAGAGATTAGACACCTAAGGGGATTGAGCGTGCAGTCAGTGTAGTGTATATAATCATACAGTGCAGAGTATATAGTGCAGTCAGTGTAGTGTATATAATCATACAGTGTAGAGTATATAGTGTAGTCAGTGTAGTGTATATAATCATACAATGCAGAGTATATAGTGTAGTCAGTGTAGTGTATATAATCATACAGTGCAGAGTATATAGTGCAGTCAGTGTAGTGTATATAATCATACAGTGCAGAGTATATAGTGCAGTCAGTGTAGTGTATATAATCATACAGTGCAGAGTATATAGTGCAGTCAGTGTACTGTATATAACACAGTGCAGAGTATATAGTGCAGTCAGTGTAGTGTATATAATCATACAGTGCAGAGTATATAGTGCAGTCAGTGTAGTGTATATAATCATACAGTGCAGAGTATATAGTGCAGTCAGTGTAGAGTATATAATCATACAGTGTAGAGTATATAGTGCAGTCAGTGTAGTGTATATAATCATACAGTGTAGAGTGTATAGTGCAGTCAGTGTAGTGTATATAATCATACAGTGTAGAGTATATAGTGCAGTCAGTGTAGAGTATATAATCATACAGTGCAGAGTATATAGTGCAGTCAGTGTAGTGTATATAATCATACAGTGTAGAGTATATAGTGCAGTCAGTGTAGTTTATATAACGCAGTGCAGAGTATATAGTGCAGTCAGTGTAGTGTATATAATCATACAGTGTAGAGTATATAGTGCAGTCAGTGTAGTGTATATAATCATACAGTGTAGAGTATATAGTGCAGTCAGTGTAGAGTATATAGTGCAGTCAGTGTAGTGTATATAATCATACAATGCAGAGTATATAGTGCAGTCAGTGTAGTGTATATAATCATACAGTGCAGAGTATATAGTGCAGTCAGTGTAGTGTATATAATCATACAGTGTAGAGTATATAGTGCAGTCAGTGTAGTGTATATAATCATACAGTGTAGAGTATATAGTGCAGTCAGTGTAGTGTATATAATCATACAGTGCAGAGTATATAGTGCAGTCAGTGTAGTGTATATAATCATACAGTGTAGAGTATATAGTGCAGTCAGTGTAGTGTATATAATCATACAGTGTAGAGTATATAGTGCAGTCAGTGTAGTGTATATAATCATACAGTGTAGAGTATATAGTGCAGTCAGTGTAGTGTATATAATCATACATAGTAATATATTAGGGATCTCAAAACTACGGCCCTCTAGCTGTTGCGGAACTACATGTCCCATGAGGCATTGCAAAACTCTGACATTCACAGACATGACTAGGCATGATGGGAAATGTAGTTCCTGATAACTGGAGGGCCGTAGTTTGGAGACCCCTGGTATATATAATACAGTTCAGAGTATATAGTTCGGTCAGTGTAATGTATATAATGCAGTGCAGAGTATATAGTGCAGTCAGTGTAGTGTATATAAAACAATGCGGAGTATATAGTGTAGTTAGTGTAGTTTATATAACGCAGTGCAGAGTATATAGTGTAGTCAGTGTAGTGTATATAATGCAGTGCAGAGTATATAGTGCAGTCAGTGTAGTGTATATAATGCAGTGCAGAGTATATAGTGCAGTCAGTGTAGTATATATAATGCAGTGCAGAGTATATAGTGCAGTCAGTGTAGTGTATATAATATAGTGCAGAGTATATAGTGCAGTCAGTGTAGTGTATATAATACAGTGCAGAGTATATAGTGCAGTCAGTGTAGTGTATATAATGCAATGCAGAGTATATAGTGCAGTCAGTGTAGTGTATATAACACAGTGCAGAGTATATAGTGCAGTCAGTTTAGTATAAATAAAACAGTGCAGAGTATATAGTGTAGTCAGTGTAGTTTATATAACGCAGTGCAGAGTATATAGTGTAGTCACTGTAGTGTATATAACGCAGTGCAGAGTATATAGTGCAGTCAGTGTAGTGTATATAACACAGTGCAGAGTATATAGTGCAGTCAGTTTAGCATAAATAAAACAGTGCAGAGTATATAGTGCAGTCAGTGTAGTGTATATAATACAGTGCAGAGTATATAGTGCAGTCAGTTTAGTATAAATAAAACAGTGCAGAGTATATAGTGCAGTCAGTGTAGTGTATATAATACAGTGCAGAGTATATAGTGCAGTCAGTTTAGTATAAATAAAACAGTGCAGAGTATACAGTGCAGTCAGTGTAGTGTATATAATCATACAGTGTAGAGTATATAGTGCAGTCAGTGTAGTGTATATAATACAGTGCAGAGTATATAGTGCAGTCAGTGTAGTGTATATAATGCAGTGCAGAGTATATAGTGTAGTCAGTGTAGTTTATATAACGCAGTGCAGAGTATATAGTGTAGTCAGTGTAGTGTACATAACGCAGTGCAGAGTATATAGTGTAGTCAGTGTAGTGTATATAACGCAGTGCAGAGTATATAGTGCAGTCAGTGTAGTGTATATAACGCAGTGCAGAGTATATAGTGCAGTCAGTGTAATGCATATAACGCAGTGCAGAGTATATAGTGCAGTCAGTGTAGTGTATATAACGCAGTGCAGAGTATATAGTGCAGTCAGTGTAATGTATATAATACAGTGCAGAGTATATAGTGCAGTCAGTGTAGTGTATATAATACAGTGCAGAGTATATAGTGCAGTCAGTGTAGTGTATATAACACAGTGCAGAGTATATAGCGCAGTCAGTGTAGTGTATATAATACAGTGCAGAGTATATAGTGTAGTCAGTGTAGTGTATATAACGCAGTGCAGAGTATATAGTGTAGTCAGTGTAGTTTATATAACGCAGTGCAGAGTATATAGTGTAGTCAGTGTAGTTTATATAACGCAGTGCAGAGTATATAGTGTAGTCAGTGTAGTGTATATAACGCAGTGCAGAGTATATAGTGCAGTCAGTGTAGTGTATATAACACAGTGCAGAGTATATAGTACAGTCAGTGTAGTGTATATAACACAGTGCAGAGTATATAGCGCAGTCAGTGTAGTGTATATAATACAGTGCAGAGTATATAGTGTAGTCAGTGTAGTTTATATAACGCAGTGCAGAGTATATAGTGTAGTCAGTGTAGTGTATATAACGCAGTGCAGAGTATATAGTGCAGTCAGTGTAGTGTATATAACACAGTGCAGAGTATATAGTGCAGTCAGTGTAGTGTATATAACACAGTGCAGAGTATATAGTGCAGTCAGTGTAGTGTATATAACACAGTGCAGAGTATATAGTGCAGTCAGTTTAGTATAAATAAAACAGTGCAGAGTATATAGTGTAGTCAGTGTAGTTTATATAACGCAGTGCAGAGTATATAGTGTAGTCACTGTAGTGTATATAACGCAGTGCAGAGTATATAGTGCAGTCAGTGTAGTGTATATAACACAGTGCAGAGTATATAGTGCAGTCAGTTTAGTATAAATAAAACAGTGCAGAGTATATAGTGCAGTCAGTGTAGTGTATATAATGCAGTGCAGAGTATATAGTGCAGTCAGTGTAGTGTATATAATGCAGTGCAGAGTATATAGTGCAGTCAGTGTAGTGTATATAACGCAGTGCAGAGTATATAGTACAGTCAGTGTAGTGTATATAATACAGTGCAGAGTATATAGTGTAGTCAGTGTAATGTATATAACGCAGTGCAGAGTATATAGTGCAGTCAGTGTAATGTATATAACGCAGTGCAGAGTATATAGTGCAGTCAATGTAGTGTATATAATACAGTGCAGAGTATATAGTGTAGTCAGTGTAATGTATATAACACAGTGCAGAGTATATAGTGCAGTCAGTGTAGTGTATATAATACAGTGCAGAGTATATAGTGTAGTCAGTGTAATGTATATAACGCAGTGCAGAGTATATAGTGCAGTCAGTGTAATGTATATAACGCAGTGCAGAGTATATAGTGTAGTCAGTGTAGTGTATATAATACAGTGCAGAGTATATAGTGTAGTCAGTGTAATGTATATAACGCAGTGCAGAGTATATAGTGCAGTCAGTGTAGTGTATATAATACAGTGCAGAGTATATAGCGCAGTCAGTGTAATGTATATAATACAGTGCAGAGTATATAGTGCAGTCAGTGTAGTGTATATAATACAGTGCAGAGTATATAGCGCAGTCAGTGTAATGTATATAATACAGTGCAGAGTATATAGTGCAGTCAGTTTAGTATAAATAATACAGTGCAGAGTATATAGTGCAGTCAGTGTAGTGTATATAATACAGTGATAGTGCAGTCAGTGTAGTGTATATAATACAGTGCAGAGTATATAGTGCAGTCAGTTTAGTTAAAAAAACTATATAATACAGTGCAGAGTATATAGTGCAGTCAGTGTAGTGTATATAATGCAGTGCAGAGTATATAGTGCAGTCAGTTTAGTATAAATAAAACAGTGCAGAGTATTTAGTGCAGTCAGTGTAGTGTATATAACACAGTGCAGAGTATATAGTGCAGTCAGTGTAGTGTATATAATACAGTGCAGAGTATATAGTGCAGTCAGTGTAGTGTATATAATCATACAGTGCAGAGTATATAGTGCAGTCAGTGTAGTGTATATAACGCAGTGCAGAGTATATAGTGTAGTCAGTGTAGTGTATATAACGCAGTGCAGAGTATATAGTGTAGTCAGTGTAGTGTATATAACACAGTGCAGAGTATTTAGTGTAGTCAGTGTAGTGTATATAACGCAGTGCAGAGTATATAGCGCAGTCAGTGTAGTGTATATAATACAGTGCAGAGTATATAGTGCAGTCAGTGTAGTGTATATAATACAGTGCAGAGTATATAGTGCAGTCAGTTTAGTATATATAATACAGTGCAGAGTATATAGTGCAGTCAGTTTAGTTATATAATACAGTGCAGAGTATATAGTGCAGTCAGTGTAGTGTATATAATACAGTGCAGAGTATATAGTGCAGTCAGTGTAGTATATATAATACAGTGCAGAGTATATAGTGCAGTCAGTGTAGTGTATATAATACAGTGCAGAGTATATAGTGCAGTCAGTGTAGTGTATATAATACAGTGCAGAGTATATAGTGCAGTCAGTGTAGTGTATATAATGCAGGTGCAGAGTATATAGTGCAGTCAGTGTAGTATATATAATACAGTGCAGTGTATAGTGCAGTCAGTGTAGTGTATATAACACAGTGCAGAGTATATAGTGCAGTCAGTTTAGAATATATAATACAGTGCAGAGTATATAGTGCAGTCAGTGTAGTGTATATAATACAGTGCAGAGTATATAGTGCAGTCAGTTTAGAATATATAATACAGTGCAGAGTATATAGTGCAGTCAGTGTAGTGTATATAATACAGTGCAGAGTATATAGTGCAGTCAGTGTAGTATATATAATACAGTGCAGAGTATATAGTGCAGTCAGTGTAGTGTATATAATGCAGTGCAGAGTATATAGTGCAGTCAGTGTAGTATATATAATACAGTGCAGTGTATATAGTGTAGTCAGTGTAGTGTATATAATACAGTTCAGAGTATATAGTGTAGTCAGTGTAGTATATATAATACAGTGCAGAGTATATAGTGCAGTCAATGTAGTGTATATAATACAGTGCAGAGTATATAGTGCAGTCAGTGTAGTGTATATAATGCAGTGCAGAGTATATAGTGTAGTCAGTGTAGTTTATATAACGCAGTGCAGAGTATATAGTGCAGTCAATGTAGTGTATATAATACAGTGCAGAGTATATAGTGCAGTCAATGTAGTGTATATAACGCAGTGCAGAGTATGTAGTGCAGTCAGTGTAGTGTATATAATACAGTGCAGAGTATATAGTGCAGTCAGTGTAGTGTATATAATACAGTGCAGAGTATATAGTGCAGTCAGTGTAGTGTATATAATACAGTGCAGAGTATATAGTGCAGTCAATGTAGTGTATATAATACAGTGCAGAGTATATAGTGCAGTCAGTGTAGTGTTATATAATACAGTGCAGAGTATATAGTGCAGTCAGTGTAGTGTATATAATACAGTGCAGAGTATGTAGTGCAGTCAGTGTAGTGTATATAATACAGTGCAGAGTATATAGTGCAGTCAGTGTAGTGTATATAACACAGTGCAGAGTATATAGTGCAGTCAGTGTAGTGTATATAATGCAGTGCAGAGTATATAGTTGCAGTCAGTGTAGTGTATATAATACAGTGCAGAGTATATAGTGCAGTCAGTGTAGTGTATATAATACAGTGCAGAGTATATAGTGCAGTCAGTGTAGTGTATATAACGCAGTGTAGAGTATATAGTGCAGTCAGTGTAGTGTATATAACGCAGTGCAGAGTATATAGTGTAGTCAGTGTAGTGTATATAACACAGTGCAGAGTATTTAGTGTAGTCAGTGTAGTGTATATAACGCAGTGCAGAGTATATAGCGCAGTCAGTGTAGTGTATATAATACAGTGCAGAGTATATAGTGCAGTCAGTGTAGTGTATATAATACAGTGCAGAGTATATAGTGCAGTCAGTTTAGTGTATATAATACAGTGCAGAGTATATAGTGCAGTCAGTTTAGAATATATAATACAGTGCAGAGTATATAGTGCAGTCAGTGTAGTGTATATAATACAGTGCAGAGTATATAGTGCAGTCAGTGTAGTATATATAATACAGTGCAGAGTATATAGTGCAGTCAGTGTAGTATATATAATACAGTGCAGAGTATATAGTGCAGTCAGTGTAGTGTATATAATACAGTGCAGAGTATATAGTGCAGTCAGTGTAGTGTATATAATACAGTGCAGAGTATATAGTGCAGTCAGTGTAGTGTATATAATGCAGTGCAGAGTATATAGTGCAGTCAGTGTAGTATATATAATACAGTGCAGTGTATATAGTGCAGTCAGTGTAGTGTATATAACACAGTGCAGAGTATATAGTGCAGTCAGTTTAGAATATATAATACAGTGCAGAGTATATAGTGCAGTCAGTGTAGTGTATATAATACAGTGCAGAGTATATAGTGCAGTCAGTTTAGAATATATAATACAGTGCAGAGTATATAGTGCAGTCAGTGTAGTGTATATAATACAGTGCAGAGTATATAGTGCAGTCAGTGTAGTATATATAATACAGTGCAGAGTATATAGTGCAGTCAGTGTAGTGTAATATAATGCAGTGCAGAGTATATAGTGCAGTCAGTGTAGTATATATAATACAGTGCAGTGTATATAGTGTAGTCAGTGTAGTGTATATAATACAGTTCAGAGTATATAGTGTAGTCAGTGTAGTATATATAATACAGTGCAGAGTATATAGTGCAGTCAATGTAGTGTATATAATACAGTGCAGAGTATATAGTGCAGTCAGTGTAGTGTATATAATGCAGTGCAGAGTATATAGTGTAGTCAGTGTAGTTTATATAACGCAGTGCAGAGTATATAGTGCAGTCAATGTAGTGTATATAATACAGTGCAGAGTATATAGTGCAGTCAATGTAGTGTATATAACGCAGTGCAGAGTATGTAGTGCAGTCAGTGTAGTGTATATAATACAGTGCAGAGTATATAGTGCAGTCAGTGTAGTGTATATAATACAGTGCAGAGTATATAGTGCAGTCAGTGTAGTGTATATAATACAGTGCAGAGTATATAGTGCAGTCAATGTAGTGTATATAATACAGTGCAGAGTATATAGTGCAGTCAGTGTAGTGTATATAATACAGTGCAGAGTATATACTGCAGTCAGTGTAGTGTATATAATACAGTGCAGAGTATATAGTGCAGTCAGTGTAGTGTATATAATACAGTGCAGAGTATATAGTGCAGTCAGTGTAGTGTATATAATACAGTGCAGAGTATATAGTGTAGTCAGTGTAGTGTATATAATGCAGTGCAGAGTATATAGTGCAGTCAATGTAGTGTATATAATACAGTGCAGAGTATATAGTGTAGTCAGTGTAGTGTATATAATACAGTGCAGAGTATATAGTGCAGTCAGTGTAGTGTATATAATACAGTGCAGAGTATATAGTGCAGTCAGTGTAGTGTATATAACGCAGTGCAGAGTATATAGTGCAGTCAGTGTAGTGTATATAACGCAGTGCAGAGTATATAGTGCAGTACAGAGTAAATAATACATTCTATTGAAGTGGTTAAAAGGAACCCTATGCCAGAAGTAAGAAAAAAAAACGACATGGGGTCCCCCAAAATCCATTCCAGGCCCCTTGGGTCTGGTATAGATTTTAACGCCAAAATTAAAGAAAACTTTGGCCCCCCTCCTGAACCATACCAAGCCACTTGTCCTCAACATGGGGGAGGGGACAAGTGCTTCTTCTCGACAACCCTGGCCGGTGGTTGTGGGGGTCTGCGGGTGGGGGGCTTATAGGAGTCTGAAAGCCCCTTTAACAAGGGGGCCCCCAGATCCCGCCCCCTCCCTATGTGAATGTGTATCGAGTACATCGGACCCCTACCCATTCACCAAAAAAAGTGTCAAAAAAGAAAAAACCGCAAGAGACAGTTTTTGACAAATCCTTTATTAAAAAAAGTAAAAAAAAAAACAAGTGTCCCTCGATGTTAATCCACCATCAATCACGGCGCCTGACGGACCCGAAAAATAGCCAAAATTAAAACGCTCCGCCACATGATGTCAGAAGGGGGCGGGGTCACCCGGTTACTTCACCGTTGGCCCCGCTCTTGCCTATTTAAGAGAGAGCAGTCGTCGGGAGGGAGGCCGCATGGGAGGCGGAGCGTTTTCGTTTTTGCTATTTTTCAGGGTCCGTCGGGCGGCGTGATTGACGGTGGAATTACATCGCGGGACACTGTTCGAGGTGTTGTGGTGCGAACCGAACCGGGGGGGGGGGGGGGGGGGAGGATGTTCAGCCCATACCTAATAGTAAAGCCCTCCAGACTTGACTACCCAGGGAGACATTTTGATATTTGCATAACTCCTCCCAAGAGCCAGCCCACTGCTGGCATCAGGACTGAGAGGAGTACTGAGGCAGGGCGCTGGGATGTTGTCAGGAAGCTCTGGACAGCCCCCTACTGACCCCTCCCCCCAGCCATGATCTGCCTATGTTGCATAGAGAAGCACAGAGAGCCAATAATGATGTCAGCGAGCCTAAAATAATACATGCATTGATAACAGAAACGCTTTATTTCAAAAAGACATTGATGGGGGGGGGGGGGGGGGGGTCAGGAATCAGGGAAGGCAATGTATAAGCGGATTAAACTTCAGCTCTAACCATGGATACAGGTAGGATTATATCGTATAATGAGGTTTAGCTTCCCTTTCTCCAAGAAACAATGACGATCATAAAGGGAAAATACAGGGAAAGGGAAAATACAGGGAAAGGGAAAATACAGGGAAAGGGAAAATACGGGGAAAGGGAAAATACAGGGAAAGGGAAAATACAGGGAAAGGGAAAATACGGGGAAAGGGAAAATACAGGGAAAGGGAAAATACAGGGAAAGGGAAAATACGGGGGAAAGGGAAAATACAGGGAAAGGGAAAATACGGGGAAAGGGAAAGGAGACACGCTTTCAGAAGTCGGCCCCGCCTAGGCACCTCTCTCCAGAACCAGCTAATTCCCCATGGTTGTGGATTCCACCATTCTGTCCTATTCATGGAAAGTGACCTTCAGCGTGCTGGAGGATCATTTCTCTTATAGGGGGGGGGTTACAAAGTAGGGTAACTTGGCCTTTTTGGCTAAATCAAGTGTGACGTCTGTTCTTCTCCATGTCCAGTAGGGGCGTTCTGTCCTTATGGATGGGATGGCTGTTTGTACATGGCTCCTGCTGGTGTAATGGTGGTCTTGAGGGATCTTCTCACAGGAAAGGAAACTGAATACAGCGTGTACCTTGTAGGGTGTAGACCAGGAGTACTTCCCTGGCATGGGGGGGTTCTGAGGGGCCCAGTGCCTCCTGATTTGAGCAGTGCTGCCTTGTCTGGCCAGGGTCTGGGAAGGCAAAGAACCCGCAGTGTCAAGTGCCTCCCAGGGTGGGGCGCTTTCGGGTGCTCTTAGTATCACTATGGGTTTGGGACCCCCCCTGAGAGTGGCGCCCTGCTTTTTCCTTCTCTTGCACTCCTCTCTCTCCCCCTCACCACCCTTTTTCTCTTGCACCCTTCTCTCTTCTTCCGTTCTCTCTCGCTCTCTCTCTCTACCCCCTCACCCCCTCTCTCACCCCCCTTGCATCCCTCTCACTTTCCCCCCTCTCTTTCCCCCGCCTCTCTCATTCCTCCCTCTCTTTCTCTCTCTTGCATCTCTCTCTCTTCTCCCCCCCTTACACCCCTCTCTTCCCCCTTGCACTCCTCCCTCTTTTTCCCCTCTTACTCCCTTCTCTCTATCTCACCCCCCTGTTACCCTCTCTCTCGCCCCCTCTCTCTCACCCCAATTTCTCTCATTCCCCTCTCTCTCCACCCACCTCTCTCTGCCCACTCTCTCTCACCCCCAATGTTACCCCCTCTCTACACCCCCTCTCTCACCCCCCTCTCTCACCCCCCTGTTACCCCCTCTCTCTGCCCCCTCTCTCTCACCCAATTTCTCTCATTCCCCTCTCTCTCCACCCCCTCTCTCTCATCCCCCTCCTCCACCCCCACTCCTCTCTCACCCCCTCTTTCTTACACCCTCTATCTCCCCTCTCTTTCTCTCTCTTGCACTCCTCCATATCTCTACCCTCCTCGCACACCTCTCCCCTTTGCAGCCCTCTCTCCGCCCCCTCTCCCCACCTTTCTCTCTTCCCCCTTTCTCTTGCACCCCTCTCTTTCCCCCTCTCTCACACTCCTCTCTCTCCCCCTCTCGCTCACCCCCCTCTTTCTCACCCCATCTCTCTCTTCCCCCCTCTCGCTCACCCCCTCTCTCTCACCCCCTCTCTCTCACCCCCTCTTTCTCACCCCATTTCTCTCTTCCCCCCTCTCGCTCACCCCCCTTCTCTCACCCCCTCTCTCTCACCCCGTCTCTCTCTTCCCCCCTCTCTCTCTTGCACTCCTCTCTCCCCCCTTCCTTTTTTGCACCCCTCTATCTATCCCCCCCTCCCCCCCCTCTCCTCCCTCCTATTTCTCACCTTCTCTCTGTTGAGGATTCTATACACTTTTATTTGTCTGGTTGTAGTTTTGGGTCTGTGTGTCCCGGTGATTCCTCCGGTTGGGTCTCGGGACATTTACAATGCAGATCAGTTTATACATAATGTATGGAGGAGCCGAGTGGAAGGACGTGACCTGCTTATACAGCCAGATCAGCGGAATGCCGAATCTCCTGGCTGTCCTCTCACCTCCCTGACACCCTGACAGCTGCATGGGGGGGGGGGGGTATTTATCTCACATCTTATCATATCTGACATCCTCCTCTCCGCATTCTATGATCTCTTCATATTCAGAGACTTTCCACCGAAAATCTCCTCCACCCCAAACCTGCTGCAGATAGAGAAGCACCTTTCCACAATCAGGCTTAAAGCATCACTCCGCCCAGACAATCAAGAAGATTGGGGGGACATTAGAGTGTAAGCTCCTCTGTATAGAGACTGATGTGACTGTGGGGGGAGGGGACATTAGAGTGTAAGCTCCTCTGTACAGAGACTGATGTGACTGTGGGGGAGGGGACATTAGAGTGTAAGCTCCTCTGTATAGAGACTGATGTGACTGTGGGGGGAGGGGACATTAGAGTGTAAGCTCCTCTGTACAGAGACTGATGTGACTGTGGGGGAGGGGACATTAGAGTGTAAGCTCCTCTGTATAGAGACTGATGTGACTGTGGGGGAGGGGACATTAGAGTGTAAGCTCCTCTGTACAGAGACTGATGTGACTGTGGGGGAGGGGACATTAGAGTGTAAGCTCCTCTGTACATAGACTGATGTGACTGTGGGGGAGGGGACATTAGAGTGTAAGCTCCTCTGTATAGAGACTGATGTGACTGTGGGGGAGGGGACATTAGAGTGTAAGCTCCTCTGGTACAGAGACTGATGCAATTGGTTCAGTGATCTCTGTACAGCACTGCAGTATATGTCAGAGCTATATAATAATAATAATAGTGTGTGACTGTGGGGGGACATTAGAGTGTAAGCTCCTCTGTACAGAGACTGATGTGACTGTGGGGGGGGGGGGGCAGCATTAGAGTGTAAGCTCCTCTGTACAGAGACTGATGTGACTGTGGGGGAGGGGACATTAGAGTGTAAGCTCCTCTGTATAGAGACTGATGTGACTGTGGGGGAGGGGACATTAGAGTGTAAGCTCCTCTGTACAGAGACTGATGTGTCTGTGGGGGAGGGGACATTATAGTGTAAGCTCCTCTGTATAGAGACTGATGTGACTGTGGGGGGAGGGGACATTAGAGTGTAAGCTCCTCTGTACAGAGACTGATGTGACTGTGGGGGGGGGGCAGCATTAGAGTGTAAGCTCCTCTGTACAGAGATTGATGTGACTTGTAGAGATTTGATTGATTCAAGGCGGAGTTATAGCAAGGTGGGAATGCAGGATGGTTGTCAGTCGTGGTAGACAGGTGACCCGGGGAAGAGGTGAAGGTGTTTCCTTTCTCCGGTTCTCACCTGTACTCCGTGTTCCCTGATCAGTGAGGTCTGAACTGGTCTGATCTGCTTCAAACACATCAGAAATTCAGCACAGGGAGAAAAGCTGAGCTGAGGGTGCAACGCTGGGACTCTGTACTGCTGGGAATCACACTTCTATATCATAATAAATATACCGCCAGCCTGCAGCAGCTGGAATACTACAGGGGGGCATTATTCAACACCCCTCACATTAATCGATTAAAGAGGAGACACTGATGACTGTGACATGCAGATGGGGACCCCTTAAATCACCAGGAGCTCCATGACCCCTGATATAGTCCTTGGAGCTCCATGACCCCTGATATAGTCCTTGGAGCTCCATGACCCCTTATATAGTCCTTGGAGCTCCATGACCCCCTTATATAGTCCTTAGAGCTCCATGACCCCCTTATATAGTCCTTGGAGCTCCATGACCCTTTATATAGTCCTTGGTGCTCCGTGACCTCCTTATATAGTCCTTGGAGCTCCATGACCTTCTTATATAGTCCTTGGAGCTCCATGACCCCCTTATATAGTCCTTAGAGCTCCATGACCCCTTATATAGTCCTTGGAGCTTCATGACCCCTGATATAGTCCCTGGAGCTCCGTGACTCCCTTATATAGTTCTTGGAGCTCCATGACCCCTTATATAGTCCTTGGAGCTCCATGACCCCCTTATATAGTCCTTGGAGCTCCATGACCTTCTTATATAGTCCTTGGAGCTCCATGACCCCCTTATATAGTCCTTAGAGCTCCATGACCCCTTATATAGTCCTTGGAGCTCCATAACCCCTGATATAGTCCCTGGAGCTCCGTGACTCCCTTATATAGTTCTTGGAGCTCCATGACCCCTTATATAGTCCTTGGAGCTCCATGACCCCCTTATATAGTCCTTAGAGCTCCATGACCCCTTATATAGTCCCTGGAGCTCCATGACCCCTTATATAGTCCCTGGAGCTCCATTACCACTTTTATAGTCCTTGGAGCTCCATGACCCCTTATATAGTCCTTGGAGCTCCATGACCCCCTTATATAGTCCTTGGAGCTCCGTGACCCCTTATATAGTCCTTGGAGCTCCATGACTCCTTATATAGTCCTTGGAGCACCATGACCCCCTTATATAGTCCTTGGAGCTCCATGACCCCCTTATATAGTCCTTGGAGCTCCGTGACCCCCTTATATAGACTTTAGAGCTCCATGACCCCTTATATAGTCCTTGAAGCTCCATGACCCCTGATATAGTCCTTGGAGCACCATGACCCCTGATATAGTCCTTGGAGCTCCATGACCCCTTATATAGTCCTTAGAGCTCCATGACCCCTTATATAGTCCTTGGAGCACCATGACCCCTTTTTTAGTCCTTGGAGCTCCATGACCCCCTTATATAGTCCTTGGAGCTCCATGACTCCTTATATAGTCCTTGGAGCTTCATGACCCCCTTATATAGTCCTTGGAGCTTCATGATCCCCTTATATAGTCCTTGGAGCTCCATGACCTCCTTATTTAGTCCTTGGAGCTTCATGACTCCTTATATAGTCCTTGGAGCTTCATGACCCCCTTATATAGTCCTTGAAGCTCTGTGACCTCCTTATATAGTCTTTGGAGCTTCATGACCCCCTTATATAGTCCTTGGAGCTCTGTGACCTCCTTATATAGTCTTTGGAGCTCCATGACCCCCTTATATAGTCCTTGGAGCTCCATGACCCCCTTATATAGTCCTTGGAGCTCTGTGACCTCCTTATATAGTCTTTGGAGCTCCATGACCCTTTATATAGTTACTGGAGCTCCATGACCTCCTTATATAGTCTTTGGAGCTTCATGACCCCTTATATAGTCCCTGGAGCTCCATGACCTCCTTATATAGTCTTTAGAGCTCCATGACCCCCTTATATAGTCCTTAGACCTCCATGACCTCTTTATGTAGTCCTTGGAGCTCCATGACCCCTTATATAGTCCTTAGACCTCCATGACCTCTTTATATAGTCCTTGGAGCTCCATGACCCCTTATATAGTCCTTGGAGCTCCATGACCCCTTATATAGTCCTTGGAGCTCCATGACCCCTTATATAGTCCTTGGAGCTCCATGAACCCCACACCACAACCATAGAATATGATTTTTGTGACATTTTGTTGTTTATTTGGCATCTTGGATATCTCCCAAATTGGTTGACCACCTGAGTTCTCCTCACACGTCAATGTCACATTCTCCGGCTTCCATCATTGTTAAACATTTGCCATTTTCACAAGTCGTCTCACCGATAATATTAATCATTCACCATCACTGAGAGCCGATCACACATTCATTGACCGCCCATCTCCCGCTACTCTGTTCACGGGATTGGGCCAAAAGTCCCGGTCAGTGCAGACATTCACCAATCCTGATTATTATTATATACAATGTAAACATTATTATTATTTACAAATGTATACTTTTGTTATTATATAGTGTATGCATATTATTAGTAGTAGTGGTAGTAGTATATACAATGTATATATTTCATAACTATTATTACTTACAATGTAAACAATATATTATTATTATGATGATGATTATTATTATATAAAATGTATACATTTTATTATTAGTAGTATTAGTACAGTAGTAGTAGTAGTATATACAATGTATACATTTTATTATTATTATTAGAAGTACTAGTATATACAACGTATACATTTTAATATTAGTAGTAGTACAGTAGTAGTAGTAGTAGTATATACAATGTATATGTTTTATTATTATTATTATTAGAAGTACTAGTATATACAATGTATACATTTTATTATTATTAGTAGTAGTAGTAGTATATACAATGTATACATTTTATTATTATTATTAGTAGTAGTAGTATATACAATGTATACATTTTATTAATTATTAGTAGTATTAGTACAGTAGTAGTAGTAGTATACACAATGTATACATTTTATTATTATTATTAGAAGTACTAGTATATACAATGTATACATTTTATTATTATTTTTAGTAGTAGTAGTATATACAATGTATACATTTTATTATTATTATGATTAATATTATTATTATTATTATTATTATTAGCAGTAGTACAGTAGTAGTAGTATATACAATGTATACATTTTATTAATTATTATTAGTAGTAGTATATACAGTGTATACATTTTATTATTATTATGATTAATATTATTATTATTATTATTAGCAGTAGTACAGTAGTAGTAGTATATACAGTGTATACATTTTATACATAAATGGTAATGGGTATCTCCTGATTTTTTTTAAATATTATTATTATTATCAAAGTAAAACTGGCCCAAAATATAAAAAAAAAATCAATTTGTTTTAAAAATGTAGCTGTATTTTTCTTGCTACTACCGTAACCTACCGCCAAAAAACAACCCAAAATAAATCCCCCTGCTCCTGAAGATCGCAGTGATACCCCATGTGTGGATGTTAGGTGTTGTTTGTACCCGCAGTACAGCCCAGAAACAATAATACACATTTTACTTTTTTTTTTTAATCCTACTTAAAACACACCGACACTGATCCTAATTTTAGAGACTTGCTGTTTACAAGTTAAAATAATTTTTTTTTTTTTGCTAGAAAATTACTCAGAACCCCCAAACATTATATATACATTTTCAGACACCATAGAGAATAAAATGGCGGTTGTTGCAAAACTTTATGTCACACCGTATTTGCGCAGCGGTCTTACAAGCTAATTCATTTTGGAAAAAAATACATATTTGTGAATTAAAAAACAAGACAACAGTTAAGCTAGCCCAATTTTTTTAATATATTGTGAAAGATGATGTTACGCCAAGCAAATTGATACCCAACACGTCACGCTTCAAAATTGCGCCCGCTCGTGGAATGGCGACAAACTTTGGCACTTAAAAATCTCCATTGGCGACGTTTAAAAATTTCTGCAGGTTGCATGTTTTCAGTTACAGAGGAGGTCTGGGGCTAGAATTATGGCGCTCGCTCTAACGATCGCGGCAAAACCTCACGTGTGTGGTTTGAACACCGTTTTCATACGTACAATTACGGAGATTTGTGTGGTTGAGAAAAAAAATCCTGACCAAAAAAATACTGACCTTGTTCTGTGACCTTGACATTTGACCTTGACCCAAACACTAACCCTGGCGCTGACCTCGATCAAACCTCTAGGTCAGTTTTACCATTTTTTACATTTGTATTTTTTTTCTATCTCTGGCAATGACAGAGAACGATACATTGTATTTCTCTCATCCATTCACAGAGACAGGAAACACAGGGGGTGTGGGCTTCACAGCGACTGACCAATCAGAGGCTATCACAGTGGTCAGGAGACCTGGAATCGGCCGTTCCGGGTCCCGATCGCTAGAACGGGGCCCGGGGGGCTCTCGGTGACACTCCAGTCTCTCTGCGCGGCGCGCTCCCGGCACAAAGAGAGATACGCAAGTATGCGCCCCCCCGGAAAAAAGCCCAGTCCACTGGGGCCGCACATTTCCATACGGTCGGCGTGAAGGGGTTAACAGAAGCCAATGCAAGTCGGCCCAAATTAGTGCAGGAACCTTTTTCTAAGCCGGAGGGACTCGAGATGCACTGATTAGAACGGTCCAATGACAGTGAATGGGGCGTGGCTTGTCAGGCGACAGACGCGGCAGTAGTAGTATATACTGTACAATGTAAACTTTTCATCATCATTATTATTATTATTTACAATGTACTGTAAACAATGTATTATGATGATTAATATACAATGTATACGTTTTATTATTATTATTTACGATGTAAAAAATGTATTATTAGTAGTAGTATAAACAATGTATTATTATGATGATGATTAGTATATACAATGTATTATTATTAGTAGTATATACAATGTATTATGATGATTAGTATATACAATGTATTATTATTAGTAGTATATACAATGTATTATGATGATTAGTATATACAATGTGTACATTTTATTATTATTATTTACAATGTAAACAATGTATTATTATTATTAGTAGTAAATACAATGTATTATTATGATGATGATTAGTATATACAATGTATTATTAGTAGTAGTAGTAGTAGTAGTATATACAATGTATTATTATTAGTAGTAGTAGTAGTAGTATATACAATGTATTATTATTAGTAGTAAATACAATGCATACCTTTCAGAATTGTTACTTTTTACAATTTTAGCAATGTATTAATTTTATTATAAGCTTGGTCATAGACATAGGACAGTACCCATCAGACCTATTTGCCCCGGGGGGGGGGGGGGATCGGGGGGGGGGGTCGCCCTGCACAGCGATTGTCACATAAGGAATCATTTTAGACCAACGTGACTCTTAAATTGGGGGGCCCAAATCCCTGGCCTGTAGATGGGGGGTCCCGGGGATATACAGTATACATTGTATACATGTGATACTAATAATGGTTGTGAGAAGACTGAGTGTCTGGATTGTGTCCTGTGGATTGGATTTGTGTGTTTGTATATTGCATGGCCGGGGGGGGGGGGGCATTATCTGTGTATATTGTTTGGTTGGCCATTATTTGTAAAATGTATGGGGGGGTCATTACCTGTCCATTGTATTGGAGGGGTTATTATCTGTGTCTGTGTACATTGTATTGGAGGGGTTATTATCTGTGTCTGTGTACATTGTATTGGAGGGATTATTATCTGTGTCTGTGTACATTGTATGGGGGGGGGGGGGGTCATTATCTGTGTACATTGTATGGGGGGGGGTCATTATCTATGTACATTGTATGGGGGGGGGGGTCATTATCTGTGTACATTGTATGGAGTGTTAGCTCAGCGCACACACAGCTCCATTCATGTGAATGGCACTCAGAGAGTCTAATGACCCCCCCCATACAATATACAATTCCCCCCCCCCATACAATGTACAATTCCTCCACATGAAAGGGCATTGTGTTTGGTGATAATAGACATGGAGGATCTCCGGCTCTCAGGAAACAACTCATCAACGGCGGCCGGGAAATCTCCCAAAATCTGTTACAGTGTTCAGAAAAAACTGGAACTTTATTCATCAAATCCAACGACCGATCCTCTCTGGGTGATCTTTGATTATCGATCGGAAATATTGAAGAGTAACGTCAGGAAAGGGCCGAGCGCACAGCCTGTCTGACCGATTATTTCTAACATTTTATTTTTTACCTTTTTGTCTGAGTATAGATCTGTGTTTGAATCCACTTCCCATTGGCTGACCCCCTCTACCTCCGCTGGAAGTCTGTTTCAAGTATCAGCTACTCTTTCAGTAGATAATTACCCTACCGTCCCTGATACTGGGGACACCAGGACATACATCTCCCCAGTGGGGACACCAATAACATCAATAAAAACCTAATCTGGGGGTCACTGGGTAACATGGGATTTTCTGGGGTCATGGGGCAACATGGGATAGTGTGAGGTCACTGGGCCACAAGGGATGGTCTGTGGTCACTGGGCAACATGGGATGGGTCTGAAGTCATGGGACAACATGGGATAGTGTGAGGTCACTGGGCCACAAGGGATGGTCTGTGGTCACGAGGCCACAAGGAATGGTCTGGTCTGAGGTCACTGGGCAACATAGGATGATCTGGGGTCACTGGGTAACATGGGATGCTATGGGGTCATTGGGCAACATGGGATGGTCTGAGGTTACTGGGCCACAAGGTGTGGTCTGAGGTCACTGGGCAACATGGGATGGTCTGAGGTCACTGGGCAACATGGGATGGTCTGGGGGTCATTGGGCAACATGGGATGGTCTGGGGTCACTGGGCAACATGGGATGGTCTGGGGGTCATTGGGCAACATGGGATGGTCTGGGGGTCACTGGGCACTATAGAATGGTCTGGGGATCACTAGGCAACATGGGATGCTCTGGGGTCACTGGGTAACATGGGATGGTCTGGGGTCACTGGGTAACATGGGATGATCTGTGGTCACTGGGCAACAAGGGATGCTATGGGGTCACTGGGCCAAAAGGGATGTTCTGGGGTCACTGGGTAACATGGGATTTTCTGGGGTCACTGGGTAACATGGGATTTTCTGGGGTCACTGGGCAACATGGGATGGTCTGAGGTCACTGGGCAACAAGGTATGCTAGGGGGTCACTGGGCCACAAGGGATGTTCTGGGGTCACTGGGTAACATGGGATGCTATGAGGTCACTGGACCACAGGGATGTTCTGGGGTCACTGGACAATATGGGATGGTCTGAGGTCACTGGGCAACGAGGGGTGGTCTGGGGTCACTGGGCAACAAGGGGTGGTCTGGGGTCACTGGGCAACATGGGATGGTCTGTGGTCACTGGGCAACATGGGATGGTCTGAGGTCACTGGGCAACATGGGATGGTCTGGGGGTCACTGAGCAACATGGGATGGTCTGGGGGTCACTGGGCAACATGGGGTGGTCGGAGGTCACTGGGCAACATGGGATGGTCTGAGGTCACTGAGCAACATGGGATGGTCTGGGGGTCACTGAGCAACATGGGATGGTCTGGGGGTCACTGGGCAACATGGGATGGTCTGAGGTCACTGGGCAACATGGGATGGTCTGAGGTCACTGGGCAATATAGAATGGTCTGGGGGTCACTGGGTATCTTTCCTCTGGGGTCCACTTGTTCCATAAATCAGTTTTATTCACCTTTGCTGAGCGTGGAATTTCTGTCGCCAGCTGGACGCGGTCTGGAAGTGGGAGGCGGCTTGCGTTGCCGCTTTCTGGAAGTGAATTCTACGTTTAATGGAATTTATTGTCTTCTCTGCAGATGGAGATTGGCAGGAAATTTCTGCTGACCCGGGACATCTCAGAACTTCTACTTCATAGTTTATGTTCTTCAAAACGTCCCGACACCATCTTATCCTCCAATTCCAGGAAGAATCCGGCCTTGCAGTACTAGAGCAGAGCAATTCGTATGGCGCCCCCCAGAGGTGGGGTCACCCCAGACTTTAACTCCATTTAATACTCAGTATAGCGCCCCCCAGAGGTGGGGTCACCCCAGACTTTAACTCCATTTAATACTCAGTATAGCGCCCCCCAGAGGTGGGGTCACCCCAAACTTTAACTCCATTTAATACTCAGTATAGCGCCCCCCAGAGGTGGGGTCACCCCAGACTTTAACTCCATTTAATACTCAGTATAGCGCCCCCCAGAGGTGGGGTCACCCCAGACTTTAACTCCATTTAATACTCAGTATAGCGCCCCCCCAGAGGTGGGGTCACCCCAGACTTTAACTCCATTTAATACTCAGTATAGCGCCCCCCAGAGGTGGGGTCACCCTAGACTTTAACTCCATTTAATACTCAGTATAGCACCCCCCAGAGGTGGGGTCACCCCAGACTTTAACTCCATTTAATACTCAGTATAGCGCCCCCCAGAGGTGGGGTCACCCCAAACTTTAACTCCATTTAATACTCAGTATAGCGCCCCCCAGAGGTGGGGTCACCCCAAACTTTAACTCCATTTAATACTCAGTATAGTGCCCCCCAGAGGTGGGGTCACCCTAGACTTTAACTCCATTTAATACTCAGTATAGCACCCCCCAGAGGTGGGGTCACCCCAGACTTTAACTCCATTTAATACTCAGTATAGTGCCCCCCAGAGGTGGGGTCACCCCAGACTTTGATGATAATGGGGGTCATGGCTCTGCACACACATGCCCCAGACCTACAATGGGATCAGGTGATGATGTGCTCCGCTCTCCCCCCCGGGGGGACACAATGGGGGATTATTACTCAGTATAGCGCCCCCCAGAGGTGGGGTCACCCCAGACTTTGATGATAATGGGGGTCATGGCTCTGCACACACATGGCCCAGACCTACAATGGGATCAGGTGATGATGTGCTCCGCTCTCCCCCCGGGGGGACACAATGGGGGATTATTACTCAGTATAGCGCCCCCCAGAGGTGGGGTCACCCCAGACTTTGATGATAATGGGGGTCATGGCTCTGCACACACATGCCCCAGACCTACAATGGGATCAGGTGATGATATGCTCCGCTCTCCCCCCCGGGGGGACACAATGGGGGATTATTACTCAGTATAGCGCCCCCCAGAGGTGGGGTCACCCCAGACTTTGATGATAATGGGGGTCATGGCTCTGCACACACATGGCCCAGACCTACAATGGGATCAGGTGATGATGTGCTCCGCTCTCCCCCCGGGGGGGACACAATGGGGGATTATCACTCAGTATAGCGCCCCCCAGAGGTGGGGTCACCCCAGACTTTGATGATAATGGGGGTCATGGCTCTGCACACACATGGCTCAGACCTACAATGGGATCAGGTGATGATGTGCTCCGCTCTCCCCCCGGGGGGGACACAATGGCCGATTAATGGTCAGCTTGGCCTAACGAGCTGTGAATACAATTAGGTGTGTGTTCAGTTAAAGGTTAATTCAGTTAATGAGATGAGAGAAGTAGAGGAGGGGGAGGAGCTGTGCACGGTGTGACCCCTCTGGGTGTCCTCTAAGCAGAGATTTGTGATTGTGGAGAGGTCCTGGGATTGTCCGGGGCGCTGTGTGTCCCCCCTGATTGGACGTATGGAGACGGGTATTCATCTGGGGACATTGTTCATAGGAAAGGTCTTCTGTCTCTCCATAGAGATGTATTGGGGTGTGCCCCTCTGATGTAGTATCACCTGGGGCCAGATTTACCAAACAGTGATACAGATCCGTCTTCACTGCAACCGTCCAATAAAGTGCAATCCTCCCTCTGTGATCACACTGGATGTCTGGAGTGAGCCATCTCCCCTTCATTTCTATTCAGCTCACAGATACGGCTATTTATCTGCAGTGCCTGTCCTGCACCGTCTGTGCTGCAGAGCCCTGTGCCCCCCCCCCCCGGTGTCTGTGCTGCAGAGCCCTGTGCCCCCCCCCCCCGGTGTCTGTGCTGCAGAGCCCTGTGCCCCCCCCCCCCCCGGTGTCTGTGCTGCAGAGCCCTGTGCCCCCCCCCCCCGGTGTCTGTGCTGCAGAGCCCTGTGCCCCCCCCCCCCCCGGTGTCTGTGCTGCAGAGCCCTGTGCCCCCCCCCCCCGGTGTCTGTGCTGCAGAGCCCTGTGCCCCCCCCGGTGTCTGTGCTGCAGAGCCCTGCCCCCCCCCCCCGGTGTCTGTGCTGCAGAGCCCTGTGCCCCCCCCGGTGTCTGTGCTGCAGAGCCCTGTGCCCCCCCCGGTGTCTGTGCTGCAGAGCCCTGTGCCCCCCCCGGTGTCTGTGCTGCAGAGCCCTGTGCCCCCCCCGGTGTCTGTGCTGCAGAGCCCTGTGCCCCCCCCCGGTGTCTGTGCTGCAGAGCCCTGTGTCCCCCCCGGTGTCTGTGCTGCAGAGCCCTGTGCCCCCCCCCCGGTGTCTGTGCTGCAGAGCCCTGTGCCCCCCCCGGTGTCTGTGCTGCAGAGCCCTGTGCCCCCCCCCCGGTGTCTGTGCTGCAGAGCCCTGCGCCCCCCCCCGGTGTCTGTGCTGCAGAGCCCTGTGCCCCCCCGGTGTCTGTGCTGCAGAGCCCTGCCCCCCCGGTGTCTGTGCTGCAGAGCCCTGCCCCCCCCCCGGTGTTTGTGCTGCAGAGCCCTGCCTGCCCCCCCCGTGTCTGTGCATGCCGAGCCCTGCGCCCCCCCCCCCCGGTGTCTGTGCTGCAGAGCCCTGCCCCCCCTCCAGGGGGGTTCCCATGTAATGGCTGCCCATAGCCTCCAGGGGGTTCCCATAGCCTCCAGGGGGGTTCCCATGTCACGGCTGCCCATAGCCTCCAGGGGGGGCCCATGTAATGGCTGCCCATAGCCTCCGGGGGTTCCCATGTCACGGCTGCCCATAGCCTCCGGGGGTTCCCATGTCACGGCTGCCCATAGCCTCCAAGGGGGGCCCATGTAATGGCTGCCCATAGCCTCCGGGGGTTCCCATGTCACGGCTGCCCATAGCCTCCGGGGGTTCCCATGTCATGGCTGCCCATAGCCTCCGGGGGTTCCCATGTCATGGCTGCCCATAGCCTCCGAGGGGTTCCCATGTCATGGCTGCCCATAGCCTCCGGGGGTTCCCATGTCACGGCTGCCCATAGCCTCCGGGGGTTCCCATGTCATGGCTGCCCATAGCCTCCGGAGGGTTCCCATGTCATGACTGCCCATAGCCTCCAGAGGGGTCCCATGTCATGGCTGCCCATAGCCTCCGGAGGGTTCCCATGTCATGGCTGCCCATAGCCCCGGGGGGGTTCCCATGTCATGGCTGCCCATAGCCTCCGGGGGTTCCCATGTCATGGCTGCCCATAGCCTCCAGGGGGGTCCCATGTCACGACTGCCCATAGCCTCCGAGGGGTTCCCATGTCATGGCTGCCCATAGCCTCCGGAGGGTTCCCATGTCATGACTGCCCATAGCCTCCGAGGGGTTCCCATGTCATGGCTGCCCATAGCCTCCGGAGGGTTCCCATGTCATGGCTGCCCATAGCCTCCGGGGGGTTCCCATGTCATGGCTGCCCATAGCCTCCAGGGGGGTCCCATGCCACGACTGCCCATAGCCTCCAGAGGGGTCCCATGTCAAGGCTGCCCATAGCCTGCAGGGGGTCCCATGTCATGGCTGCCCAATGCCCATAGCCTCCAGGGGGGTCCCATGTCACGGCTGCCCATAGCCTCCAGGGGGGTCCCATGTCACGGCTGCCCATAGCCTCCAGGGGGGTCCCATGTCACGGCTGCCCATAGCCTCCAGGGGGGTCCCATGTCACGGCTGCCCATAGCCTCCAGGGGGGTCCCATGTCACTTCTGGCCATAGCCTCCAGGGGGGTCCCATGTCACTTCTGGCCATAGCCTCCAGGGGGGTCCCATGTCACTTCTGGCCATAGCCTCCAGGGGGGTCCCATGTCACTTCTGGCCATAGCCTCCAGGGGGGGTCCCATGTCACTTCTGGCCATAGCCTCCAGGGGGGTCCCATGTCACTTCTGGCCATAGCCTCCAGGGGGGTCCCATGTCACTTCGGGCCATAGCCTCCAGGGGGGTCCCATGTCATGGCTGTGGATTACTTTCTATAGAGTGGGGCCCTCAGTCTGCAGTCATTGAGGTTCTACTCCAGTCCCGTCACTGTACTGCTTGGGATTAGGTGGATGAATTGCCCCGGGAGGGGGTTGGGAAGGGGGGGTCACCTCCTGTTCTCTGCCTCCTCCTAGGGGGGGTCACCTCCTGGTCTCTGCCTCCTCCTAGGGGGGTCACCTCCTGTTCTCTGCCTCCTCCTAGGGGGGGGGTCACCTCCTGTTCTCTGCCTTCTCTTAGGGGGGGGTCACCTCCTGTTCTCTGCCTCCTCCTGGGGGGGGGGGGGGGGTCACATCCTGTTCTCTGCCTCCTCCTGGGGGGGGTCACCTCCTGTTCTCTGCCTCCTCCTGGGGGGGACACCTCCTGTTCTCTGCCTCCTCTTAGGGGGGGCACCTCCTGTTCTCTGCCTCCTCCGGGGGGGGGCACCTCCTGTTCTCAGCCTCCTCCTGGGGGGGGGGGTCACCTCCTGTTCTCTGCCTCCTCCTGGGGGGGATGTCACCTCCTGTTCTCAGCCTCCGGTGTATACACAGTATTGGGGGGTCTCTGGTTTATACATAGTATTGGGGGTGTCTGTGGTGTATACACAGTATTGGGGGGGTCTGTGGTGTATACACAGTATTGGGGGGTCTGTGGTGTATACACAGTATTGGGGGGTCTGTGGTGTATACACAGTATTGGGGGTCTCTGGTGTATACACAGTATTGGGGGGTCTCTGGTGTATACACAGTATGGGGGGGGGGTATGTGGTGTATACATAGTATTGGGGGGTATCTGGTGTATACATAGTATTGGGGGGTCTGTGGTGTATACACAGTATTGGGGGGTCTCTGGTGTATACATAGTATTGGGGGGTCTCTGGTGTATACACAGTATTGGGGGGTCTCTGGTGTATACACAGTATTGGGGGGTCTGTGGTGTATACATAGTATTGGGGGGTCTGTGGTGTATACACAGTATTGGGGGGTCTCTGGTGTATACACAGTATTGGGGGGTATCTGGTGTATACACAGTATTGGGGGGTCTCTGGTGTATACATAGTATTGGGGGGTCTGTGGTGTATACATAGTATTGGGGGGGTCTGTGGTGTATACACAGTATTGGGGGGGTCTGTGGTGTATACACAGTATTGGGGGGTCTCTGGTGTATACACAGTATTGGGGGGGTCTGTGGTGTATACACAGTATTGGGGGGTCTGTGGTGTATACACAGTATTGGGGGGTCTCTGGTGTATACACAGTATTGGGGGGTCTGTGGTGTATACACAGTATTGGGGGGTCTCTGGTGTATACATAGTATGGGGGGATCTCTGGTGTATGCACAGTATCGGGGGTCTCTGGTGACTACACAGTATTGGGGGTCGGTGGTGTATACACAGTATTGGGGGGTCTCTGGTGTATACATAGTATTGGGGGGTCTTTGGTGACTACACAGTATTGGGGGGTCTCTGGTGTATACACAGTATTGGGGGGTCTATGGTGTATACACAGTATTGGGGGGTCTGTGGTGTATACATAGTATTGGGGGGTCTCTGGTGTATACACAGTATTGGGGGGTCTCTGGTGTATACACAGTATTGGGGGGTATCTGGTGTATACACAGTATTGGGGGGTCTCTGGTGTATACACAGTATTGGGGGGTCTCTGGTGTATACATAGTATTGGGGGGTCTCTGGTGTATACACAGTATTGGGGGGTCTCTGGTGTATACACAGTATTAGGGGGTCTCTGGTGACTACATAGTATTGGGGGGTCTCTGGTGTATACACAGTATCGGTGGTCTCTGGTGACTACATAGTATTGGGGGGTCTCTGGTGACTACATAGTATTGGGGGGTCTCTGGTGTATACACAGTATTGGGGGGTCTGTGGTGTATACACAGTATTGGGGGGTCTGTGGTGACTACACAGTATTGGGGGGTCTCTGGTGTATACACAGTATTGGGGGGTCTCTGGTGTATACACAGTATTGGGGGGTATCTGGTGTATACACAGTATCGGGGGTCTCTGGTGACTACATAGTATTGGGGGGTCTCTGGTGTATACATAGTATTGGGGGGTCTGTGGTGACTACACAGTATTGGGGGGTCTCTGGTGTATACACAGTATTGGGGGGTCTCTGGTGTATACATAGTATTGGGGGGTCTCTGGTGACTACATAGTATTGGGGGGTCTCTGGTGTATACACAGTATTGGGGGGTCTCTGTATACACAGTATGGGGGGATCTCTGGTGTATACACAGTATTGGGGGGTCTCTGATGTATACACAGTATCGGGGGTCTCTGGTGTATACACAGTATTGGGGGGTCTGTGGTGTATACATAGTATTGGGGGGTCTGTGGTGTATACATAGTATTGGGGGGTCTGTGGTGTATACATAGTATTGGGGGGTCTGTGGTGTATACACAGTATTGGGGGGTCTCTGGTGTATACATAGTATTGGGGGGTCTCTGGTGACTACATAGTATTGGGGGGTCTCTGGTGTATACACAGTATTGGGGGGTCTCTGGTGTATACATAGTATGGGGGGATCTCTGGTGTATACACAGTATTGGGGGGTCTCTGGTGTATACATAGTATGGGGGGATCTCTGGTGTATACATAGTATGGGGAGGATCTCTGGTGTATACACAGTATTGGGGGGTCTCTGGTGTATACACAGTATTGGGGGGTCTCTGGTGACTACACAGTATTGGGGGGTCTCTGGTGTATACACAGTATTGGGGGGTCTCTGGTGTATACATAGTATTGGGGGGTCTCTGGTGACTACATAGTATTGGGGGGTCTCTGGTGTATACACAGTATTGGGGGGGTCTGTGGTGTATACATAGTATTGGGGGGTCTCTGGTGTATACACAGTATTGGGGGGGTCTCTGGTGTATACATAGTATGGGGAGGATCTCTGGTGTATACATAGTATTGGGGGGTCTGTGGTGTATACACAGTATCGGGGGTCTCTGGTGACTACACAGTATTGGGGGGTCTCTGGTGTATACACAGTATTGGGGGGTCTCTGGTGTATACACAGTATTGGGGGGTCTCTGGTGTATACATAGTATTGGGGGGTCTGTGGTGTATACACAGTATTGGGGGGTCTGTGGTGTATACATAGTATTGGGGGGTCTGTGGTGTATACATAGTATTGGGGGGTCTGTGGTGTATACATAGTATTGGGGGGTCTCTGGTGTATACACAGTATTGGGGGGTCTCTGGTGACTACATAGTATTGGGGGGTCTCTGGCGTATACACAGTATTGGGGGGTCTGTGGTGTATACACAGTATTGGGGGGTCTGTGGTGTATACACAGTATTGGGGGGTCTCTGGTGACTACATAGTATTGGGGGGTCTCTGGTGTATACACAGTATTGGGGGGTCTGTGGTGTATACATAGTATGGGGGGATCTCTGGTGTATACACAGTATTGGGGGGTCTCTGGTGTATACACAGTATTGGGGGGTCTCTGGTGTATACACAGTATTGGGGGGTCTCTGGTGACTACATAGTATTGGGGGGTCTCTGGTGTATACACAGTATTGGGGGGTCTGTGGTGTATACATAGTATTGGGGGGTCTCTGGTGTATACACAGTATTGGGGGGTCTCTGGTGTATATACACAGTATCGGGGGTCTCTGGTGACTACATAGTATTGGGGGGTCTGTACACTGTGGGGGGCCCAGTATATCTTAGGAGCTTGTGAGGGAATACATGCACGCGCACAGACATCCCTCATGAGGCGGGAACGCGCACGCACGTTCTTCTGCACAGCCGCGGGCGTACATTGGGGAAGGAAGGAGGCGGGGAGGGGCGGAGCCGGTATCTAGGAGACGGTGACGTATGGTGGTGACGTAGACGTTAGGCGGTCGGTATATAAGTGTGAGGGGGGAGCGCGGTTTGCCTAGTCCAGTCGCCGGAGGTGCATTGCGGTCCCGGTACACGAGGAGGCGGAAAATACAGCAACATGGGATACGGGGTGAGACACCGGGGATAATAATGGGGGAGGGGTATTATTACTGTGAGGTGGATCTATTTCCGGGGGGGATTGCAGCAGATTAAACGGGGTGTTCGGTGTATGAGTCGGGGGTGTGACGTGTGGAGGAGATGAGAGATATGGGGGGGGTGAAGGAGACGAGATATGGGGGGGGGGGGGGGGTGAAGGAGACGAGAGATATGGGGGGGGGTGAAGGAGACGAGAGATATGTGGGGGGTGAAGGAGACGAGATATGGGGGGGGGGGTGAAGGAGACGAGAGATATGGGGGGGGGTGAAGGAGACGAGATATGGGGGGGCGGGTGAAGGAGACGAGAGATATGGGGGGGGGGTGAAGGAGATGAGATATGGGGGGGGTGAAGGAGATGAGAGATATGTGGGGGGTGGAGGAGACGAGAGATATGGGGGGGGGTGGAGGAGACGAGAGATATGGGGGGGGTGGAGGAGACGAGAGATATGGGGGGGGTGGAGGAGACGAGAGATATGGGGGGGGGTGGAGGAGACGAGAGATATGGGGGGGGGTGGAGGAGACGAGAGATATGGGGGGGGGTGGAGGAGACGAGAGATATGGGGGGGGTGGAGGAGACGAGAGATATGGGGGGGGTGGAGGAGACGAGAGATATGGGGGGGGTGGAGGAGACGAGAGATATGGGGGGGGTGGAGGAGACGAGAGATATGGGGGGGGTGAAGGAGACGAGAGATATGGGGGGGGGGGTGGAGGAGACGAGAGATATGGGTGGGGGGGTGAAGGAGACGAGAGATATGGGGGGGTGAAGGAGACGAGAGATATGGGGGGGGGGGGTGGTGAAGGAGATGAGATATGGGGGGGGGGGGTGAAGGAGATGAGAGATATGGGGGGGGGGGTGAAGGAGATGAGAGATATGGGTGGGGGGGTGAAGGAGACGAGAGATATGGGTGGGGGGGTGAAGGAGACGAGAGATATGGGGGGGGGGGGTGGTGAAGGAGATGAGATATGGGGGGGGGTGAAGGAGATGAGAGATATGGGGGGGGGGTGAAGGAGATGAGAGATATGGGGGGGGGTGAAGGAGACGAGAGAGATATGGGGGGGGGGGTGAAGGAGACGAGAGAGAGAGAGAGAGAGATATGGGGGGGTGGAGGAGACGAGAGAGAGAGAGAGAGAGAGAAATGGGGGGGTGGAGGAGACGACGAGAGAGAGAGAGAGAGAGAGAGAAATGGGGGGGTGGAGGAGACGAGAGAGAGAGATATGGGGGGGTGGAGGAGACGAGAGAGAGAGAGAGAGATATGGGGGGGTGGAGGAGACGAGAGAGAGAGATATGGGGGGGGGTGGAGGAGACGAGAGATATGGGGGGGGGATTGAAGGAGATGAGATGGGGGGTGCAGGAGACTATGTTGGGGTGGAGGAGATGATCTAGGGGGTGGTATTATGATGTTGCCCTGTAGTGCCTGGGTAGCTGGTGATCCTGGGTGGGGGGCCGGTATTGGCACTCGGGTGGGGGGTATTGGCACTCGGGTGGGGGGGCTGGTATTGGCACTCGGTCAGTGACAGGTGGATCTTGGCTTGGATGTGGTTTGAGCATTGCAGTGTTGGACTGGTATGGACCAGGTGTGGTCTTGGTGGAGGGGGTTGTATTATATTGCAGGGTTTCTGTGCAGGGGGTCATGGGGTAGCACAGGAGGTATTGTGGACCAGGCTGGGCTGGAGGGGGTTGTAGTGTAGTACAGGGGTATTGTGGAGGGGGTTGTAGTGTAGTACAGGAGGTATTATGGAGGGGGTTGTAGTGTAGTACAGGAGGTGTTGTGGGTCAGGCTTGGCTTTGGTGGAGGGGGTTGTAGTATAGTACAGGGGGTATTGTGGACAAAATATGGTATTGGTGGAGGTGGTTGTATTTTGGACCAAGTTTAGTCTTGGTGAAGGTGGTCATAAGGTAGTTCAGGGGGTTATTCTGGAGCTTTGGTCGTCTTGGTGGAGGTGGGGTAATGTGGACTAAGTTTGGTCTTGGTGGAGGTGGTCATGGGGTAATATTGGCAGATGGTCTGTTCAGGGTTGGGTTTTTGTAGGGAAGGTGGGCCTCGTAATGCAGTATGGATGGGCTGATGGAATTTGGGGTGCTCAATGTTAGAGGTGGGTGAATCTTGGCAATGCCATATTTGCGGGGGGGGGGGGTGTATGAGGTCTGTTAACTGCCACAGTGCAATATTTGGACTCCTGGCCTTAGGCAGTGCAGTTTTGGGAACTGAGTGGATGAAGGTTCTCAGGGGTCCAGTTTTGGTGGCTTGGAGGACTGTGGCTCTCAGGGGTCCAGTTTCGGTGGCTTGGAGGACTGTGGCTCTCAGGGGTCCAGTTTCGGTGGCTTGGAGGACTGTGGCTCTCAGGGGTCCAGTTTTGGTGGCTTGGAGGACTGTGGCTCTCAGGGGTCCAGTTTCGGTGGTAGTTGGATGGTTGTGCTGATGAAATGTGTAGAGAACATCCAAGTGTCCTGTTAGATGCCTTGTTGGGAAGATTCCTCATGCGGAGAATGGATTTGATGTTGAGATTTGATGGGGGTGGCTATATTTGGTGTGATGGGAAATAGACGAGTTATTGAGGTGTATCTAGATATGTGAATGGAGGGCTGGGGGTTTGGATATGATATTGGGGTGTATCTAGGAATAGATATGATGTAGAGATGTATGGAGGATGGATAAGGTATTGGGGTGTATGTAGGATGGTTCTGAAGATGTGTAGGGGGGTGGGGGTGGATATGATATTTGGGTGTATGGAGGATGACTATGATGTGTATAGGGTTGGAGTAATGGCTATGTTGGGGTGTTTGGGGGGGAGAGGGACGGATCTGATATTGGGGTGTATGGATAATGGCTGTGATGTTGAGATGTGTAGGGGGAGGGATGGATATGTTGACCTCAATGGGGGGGGTGTATGGGCGGGGAATGGCGATATTGGGTAGTATGGAGGATGGATAAGATATTGGGGTACATCGGTGGGGTGTATGGAGATTGGACATATTAAGGTGGGGTTTGGATATGACCTTGAAGTGTTTGGGGGTGGGGGGGGGGTCTATGATGAGGTTTGATGTTGAGTTGATGCGACATGGAGCTTTGCCGGGCCGGTAGCTCTGATAGGTGATTCATTAAGGGGTTTAGATTTGATGGTGTATTTTTCGGGGTGGAGGGGGGTCTATGATGAGGTTTGATGTTGAGTTGATGCGACATGGAGCTTTGCCGGGCCGGTAGCTCTGATAGGTGATGCATTCAGGTGTTTTGATATGATGAAGTGTATTTTTCGGGGTGGAGGGGGGTTTATGATGAGGTTTGATGTTGAGTTGATGCGACATGGAGCTTTGCCGGGCCGGTAGCTCTCATAGGTGATGCATTAAGGGGTTTGGATATGAAGTGTATTTTTCGGGGTGGGGGGATGTCTATGATGAGGTTTGTTGTTGAGTTGATGCGACATGGAGCTTTGCCGGGTTGGTAGCTCTGATAGGTGATGCACTCAGGTGTTTTGATATGAAGTGTATTTTTCGGGGTGGAGGGGGGTCTATGATGAGGTTTGATGTTGAGTTGATGCGACATGGAGCTTTGCCGGGCCGGTAGCTCTCATAGGTGATGCATTCAGGTGTTTAGATATGATGAAGTGTATTTTTCGGGGTGGAGGGGGGTCTATGATGAGGTTTGATGTTGAGTAGATGCGACATGGAGCTTTGCCGGGCCGGTAGCTCTGATAGGTGAAGCCTTTTCTCCTCCGGTGATGGTCTTGGCTCTCCTCCATTTTGCTGCATTGACTTAACACTGGTGTCTGTTCTCTGGCATCCTGCGATTAATCTTCCTCCTCCATGTGCCTGCTGCATTATGGGTAACTGTTGGACAGACTCCATCACTGCAGTGGAGCTTCCCGGCAGGGATGGGTTAAGTGTCGGCTTTGCCGGCAGCGGAGGACCTGCAATGCAGGGGGGACAATGCAGCGTGCTGGCCGCGGCGGCGGCTCTGGCAGAGTCTGAGGAAGGGTGCGTGGCAGGCCGCTTCCTCATACACAGGGTGGTACTGCCAGCTGTCTTGTTGGTGCCAGGGGTCTGCCGCTTGTGCCCTCGAAGCCTGCCGGGTACACCGCCCTTTCACTTGTAAATTGGTGTCTGACGCCCGGCTCCTTGTTGCCAGCTGTCTGCTGCACGAGCCCCTTCCGGAAATTCTTGGCTGTCCTTGTTGATCTCCATTCATAGATCTGGCCTCTTTTGTGCCTCTGAATATGGGTCTTGTTCCCCTGGCTGCAGTGCCGGTGGTTAGTCGGGGGGGGGTAGCCATGCGGTTGGCATCTCTGCGGGCGCTGTGCCAGGTTCCTGTGGAGCTGACCTGTTTCGTAGTGGGGGGGGGGGAGAGTAGAAGGAAAGGCTGAGTCTTCTCACAGGATGTTCCTTGGGTTGTGGACAGATTATCTGGGTAATGTGAGCCGGGGACTGATGTGCCAGGTGATTGTTATTTGTACAGCTGACATATCCGGTTCTTACCAGCCTTTGTGTGGCCCTACGGTGCCCTGTGGCATCTAGTCTGCATGCAGTAGTTACCATCGGCAAGAGTTCACACCATGAGGGTTCATAGTCTTCCAGTTTAACCCTTTTGAGCTGGTCTGTAGAGATTGGGGAGGTGGTGGGGCTAGTAAGACAGGAGAATCCTGTTCCTGAACGGGTTAATGAAGCCGCCATGTACTGTTCCTCTAGTAGAGGAGCTCTATATTTAGCCCTCAAAGGCTTCACACTTCTGCAAAATATTATTGGCGAGTGCCGAGAGCCATCTTAGACGGGATCCTGCGGGAATGCCGTTTTCAAGGCTGAGCTCTGACCTTGTAGTTCCACAGAAAGGTCGCTCATGGCTGCTGGAGAAGTAGCTGCGTAGGGTCTCAGAAGATGCCGAGCTCTGGTCTGCGGTGGGATGCCGCGCTATTCCTACAGCTGCCCCACCTGAATTATTCCACCTGGCTGCAGTCTGCAGTGACACCACCCTGGATAATGCAGAGAACAGAAGTGGGACACCAGCCCCAATCAACCAATCAGAATGTGAATCTGGTTGTGCCAGGCAGGTGGCCCACTTTTCCACGCTTGTTTTTTTTGCTGCCAGAAACGGGACCTGTTTATATATGATGACGATCGTTCTGGGCCCCTTGTCATATCATTTATTATCTGAATTCCCAACAATGGGAGCAGAGGAGTCTGTATTCAATCTTCCATAGAATCTGAATTTAGATCAGTGCTGTAAATATCCCTCATGCTGGGGTTCACCTGCCACCACAAGAGCTTCTACTTCATTTGGCAGTTTATTTTTGGTGCATTTGCATTTTGCTGCCCATGCAGGTCCACTCTCTGGTGTCTCTACTTCTTCTTTGACCTGTCATTACCTTCATGTTTGTGCCATCTCCGCTGCTTCTCATTGTTGCCTCCACCACCTTAGACCCAACTGTAGTCTTGTTTTGTGCCACCTCTACTAAGGCCTGGCAGTAGCTTTAGAATTGTGGCATCTCCATTACTTCTCGTTTGTCTCCCACACCTAATGTCCAGCAGTAGCGTCATAATGTTTGTGCCATCTCCATTACTTCTCATTGGTATCTCCACCTCTACTAAGGCCCATTCATAGCTTCTTGTTTGTGCCATCACCACTGCTTCTCATTGGTGTCCCCGCCTCCACTAAGGCCCAACAATGTCTTCATATTGATTGTGCCATCTCCGTACTTCTAATTTTTGGCTTCACCTGTACGAAGGCCCATCCATAGCTTCTGGTTTGTGCCACTGCTTTGTATCTCCACCTCTACTAAGGCTCAGCAGTACGTTTTGTGCCATCTCCATACTTCTCATTTGGGTCTCCAAGGCCAAGCCAAAGGCTTCTTTGTGCCCATTGCTTCTCATTGGAGTCTTCACTTCTACTAAAGCCCAGCAGTAGGTTCATGTTTGTGCCATCTCTATACTTCTATGTGTTTTTTTTCTATTTCACCAAACTAGGTGGCGGGGGAGGGGGGGCCCCTGAGGTAGATGGTCAGCGCGGAACATATTTCAGAGATTAGTATCATCAGCATGGATTCATGAAGAATCGTTCTTGCCAAACCAATCTATTAACCTTCTATGAGGAGGTGAGTTGCCATCTAGATAAAGGAAGGCCCGTAGACGTGGTGTATCTGGATTTTACAAAAGCATTTGACACAGTTCTCCATAAACGTTTACTGTACAAAATAAGGTGCGTTGGCATGGACCATAGGGTGAGTACATGGATTGAAAACTGGCTACAAGGGCGAGTTCAGAGGGTGGTGATAAATGGGGAGTACTCGGAATGGTCAGGGGTGGGTAGTGGGGTTCCCCAGGGTTCTGTGCTGGGACCAATCCTATTTAATTTGTTCATAAACGACCTGGAGGATGGGATAAACAGTTCAATCTCTGTATTTGCGGACGATACTAAGCTAAGCAGGGCAATAACTTCTCCGCAGGATGTGGAAACCTTGCAAGAAGATCTGAACAAATGAATGGGGGAGGGGCAACTACATGGCAAATGAGGTTCAATGTAGAAAAATGTAAAATAATGCATTTGGGTGGCAAAAATCTGAATGCAATCTATAGACTGGGGGGAGAACCTCTGGGGGGATCTAGGATGGAAAAGGACCTGGGGGTCCTAGTAGATGATAGGCTCAGCAATGACATGCAATGCCAAGCTGCTGCTAATAAAGCAAACAGAATATTGGCATTAAAAAGGGATCAACTCCAGAGATAAAACGATAATTCTCCCGCTCTACAAGACTCTGGTCCGGCCGCACCTGGAGTATGCTGTCCAGTTCTGGGCACCAGTCCTCAGGAAGGATGTACTGGAAATGGAGCGACTACAAAGAAGGGCAACAAAGCTAATAAAGGGTCTGGAGGATATTAGTTATGAGGAAAGGTTGCGAGCTCTGAACTTATTCTCTCTGGGAAAGAGACGATGAGAGGGGATATGATTTCAATGTATAAATACCGGACTGGTGACCCCACAATATATAAATACCGGACTGGTGACCCCACAATATATAAATACTGGACTGGTGACCCCACAATAGGGAGAAAACTTTTTTGCAGAAGGGAGTTTAACAAGACTCGTGGCCACTCATTAAAATGAGAAGAAAAGAGGTTTAACCTTTAAACTATGTAGATAGTTCTTTACTGTAAGAGCAACAAGGATGTGGAATTCCCTTCCACAGGCGGTGGTCTCAGCGGGGAGCATTGATCACTTCAAGAAACTATTAGATAAGCACCTAAATGACTGCAACATACAGTGATATATAATGTAATACTGACATATAATCACACACAGGTTGGACTTGTGTCTTTTTTTTCAACCTCTCCTACTATATAACTATGTATGTAACTCTATACTGAGGCCCAGCCATAGCTCCTTGTTTGTGCCATCTCTGTGCTGTTTGGTGTCTCTACTTCTAAGGCCCAGCAATGTCTTCATTTGTGCCATCTCTGGAGACACCGATGAAAAGTACGGAGATGGCACAAACGAGAAGCTATGGCTGGGCCTTAGTAGAAGTACAGAGGTGGCACAAACAATCTGAACCTACTGCTGGGCTTTAGTAGAAGTGAAGACCCCATGAGAAATGGTGGGGATGGCACAAACAAACCTTTGGCTTGGCCTTTGTGGAGACACAAATGAGAAGTATGGAGATGGCACAAAAAGGTAATGCTGGGCCTTAATGGAGGTGGAGATGACAATGACGAGCAGTGGTGATCACACAAACAAGCAGCTATGGATGGGCCTTCGTACAGGTGGAGACAAAAATGAGAAGTACAGAGATACCACAAACAATATGAAGACACCGTTGGCCCTTAGTAGAGGTGGAGACACCAATGACACAGTTACTGATGGGCCTTAGAGGTGGAGAGATGGAACTACCAATGACGAGCAGTGGCGATGGCACAAACAAGAAGCTATGGCTGGGCCTTAGTACAGGTGGAGACACCAATGAGAAGTATGAAGGCCCAGCAATGGCTTCTGGATTGTACCATTGCTTGTCATTGGTATATCCACCTCTAAGGCTCAGCAGTAGGTTCATATTGCTTGTGCCGCGTTCATTCCTTTTTTATTGGTGTCTCCCTCTACGAAGGCCCATCCATTGCTGCTTGTTTGTGTTACCTTCTTTACTTCTCATTCGTGTCTCCACCTTTTACTAAGACCCAGGCGTAGATTCTTATTTGTGTCATCTCCAGTACTTTAACCTCTCTGCTCTTGCAGCACTACTGCCTCTTTATGCTCTTCCTTTACCACCTTTTCTATCAGATACTACCACCACCAATGATGATCCTTCCTGTTCCCTCACCCATACCTGTTGTACATTGGCAGATTGTATTCTACCTATGTTCTGGATGTCTTTTGACCCTCTTGGCCTCAGGACGTTGTCCATTCCTCTCCTTAGTGGGCATACTTTGCCTCAGGACGTTGTCCGTCCCTCTTTAGTGAGCCTACTTGTTAAACAGGGCTGAAAAAATTCCTCAAGTTAGTTGGCAAAGCTTCCTAAAATATTACTTGCCCCCTTTTTAAAGTATGCCCTTTCTGCTAGTTTGTAGCTCTGTTCCTAGCACACAACACCAATGGGAGCTTCTACTAAAAGTTTTACGTTATGCCATTCTAGTAAACTCTGCTTTTCCCAAGTCATCCTTTAGTATGGTGGGTTATGTGACTGTCCTGGAGGATGACTTGGGAAAGTACGAGTAAATACAGGATACCTCCTCTTTAAGGAATCCTCCAGGATGGTGGGTTATCGGGTAATAACTCATACTTTCCCAAGTCATCCTCCGGGACAGTCGCATAATCTACCGTCCTGGAGGATTCCTTTAAAAAGGTGTGATCAGGTAATAACGTGTACTTTCCCAAGTTTTCTGGAGAATGCCTTAAGGAGTTATCGCATAATTGCTTGTACTTTCCCAACTCGTCCTCTAGAACCATCTCATAACCCACCGTCCTGTAGGATTCCTTAAAAAGGTGTGACCAGGTAATAACTTATACTTTATTGAACCGCCAATTGTCATGGTTTGCTTTTGTACCCGGGCTTGCGGTGCGAATGCTATGGTACCACTGCTCGGATACATTAGGCCAGCAGGTCACAGAGGGTGGTGGGACTTGGACAGTTTGCAGTCCATGTTTTCTAAATTCCTCCTTGGTTTATCCAGCCCAGACTCCTCATAGAGCAGTGGTTCTCAACTCCAGTCCTCGGGACCCATCAACAGGCCAGATTTTAAGTATTACCTTGGGGAGATGCCGACTAGAATACTGCAATCACTGAGCAGCAAGTGATATCACCTGTGATGTATTTCAGCTATCTTGCAAACCTGGCCTGTTGGTGGGTCCTGAGGGCTGGAGTTGAGAACCACTGTCATAGAGTGAGTTATTGTCAGGCTTCTTATCATTCGAATGCTGATTGAGTCAGTAATGAAGTAATCATTCTTGTGTGTCACGTCTATGACTTTAGTGCGGCTCCTCCGACATTTCTCTATTCATTTCTTTAACTTCAGCACTTTCAGGAGAATTGTGTAGGCTGCGTTCAGCAAAAAAGACGAAATTAGGAGCTGGTTAGGCAGGCTACGAGTTCTGCAAACCCTTCCTAAGTATGAAACGTGTTCCTCTAGCTGAGCTGTGGCCTCTGTTCTCAGATCCTATCTAGGTCAAAGTCCAACAACTGCAATATTTAGCAGAGCAGTTAATCCGCTGTACTTTTCCCTGTTGGCTGAGTGCTGGGAGCTCCTAAGGGTTAATCCGGCAAGGTTCTGCTGCCTGAATGTGGGATATTGTGAAATGTTCCTGTAGGTAGGTGTGTGCTGTTCTCCTACAGACTGTTCCCAGGGTGTGTATTCCTGGCACTCTTCCCCATTGCCCTGGGGCTTTGAATTGTCCTGGCACCATCGTTCCCTCCCCCCTCAAAACAATTCACCTTTTTCCTATCTGGCCTCGGGCGAAGTCTGACCCAAGTGTCTGAGTTCTTTTTGTTTTGACACTTTCTCCCAGCAGATTTTGTCCTGTTCCCGTAATCGTCACCATTGTTTCTCTGAGCTTTTGTCCTTTTCCGAACCTTGAAGTCGGAACTGTTTGGTCAGTTAGTCATAACTACAAATTTTATAAGCCTGGGGGGGGGGGGGGGGGAGGAGAGGGAACCTTCTTGTAAGACTTAATAAATTTGCTTTAAATCTAGGAGCCAGCTAAAAAAAAGTTGGGAGCTTCTTGGCGCCAGCTGCACGCAATTATATGGGTTCTCGGCAGGTGGGCCTTGGGGCCCAGCGGCTGCATTATTTTGTGCATTAGTGCAGATAGAGCTGCAGAGAGCGTGCTCCCTGCACAGTTGCCGGCTCTTTGCGATCGGGAGCTTTCCAATCATGTTACCGCCATGACAGCCAATCCTGGCAGTCACATGATCATAAAACCTGCCTCCCAGCATCCTAAACCCCTTAAAGGTCTGGGAGGCACTGGTGGCTCCAAGGGGTTAAAATATTAAGGAGAAAAACCCACCTGCCCGGCGCTCCAAACTGCATGTCCTGGGTGTCAGGCGATGGAATTGGGAAATGGGCTGACAAATGCCAGGTGCCAGGACAAAATTTATCTAGTCGCCTGGGATTTGTCAAACCCTGCCCTATTGAAACCTAATATGGTGCCCAGAGCTTGGACTGGCATTAGATGAGTAAGTTTGGCAGATCTGATCTTGAATAAATTTTGGCTCTATGTTGGCCTACAGATGAGGACACACATGGTTGAGGAGTCCTGAAATTTGGAGTTTGCCCAGGTCTTCTACTGATTTGTTGATCAGTAGACATGGGATCTTTTGATTGTCCTCTTTATGACTTCAGTGTGAAGAAGGGAACCTACTCTTCTACCCAAGTTGCGTTTGTGGAGGTGTGATCGAAGTTCTGACATGTCTTGAGTTTATTTGGCAAGACTACTGAACACGAAGCGCTTCGCATGGCAACTTTGGTCTTCTGTCCCGTATACGTTAACTGTTTTCAGATCTGTAGGTACATGTATATGGCCTAATCCTTGGGTTTCGTCATTCCAGAAGACGCCATGACTTGACGTGGCATGCTTGAGATCCCAGCTGGCACTCTCCCCAGACAAGTGCTTCTTCTTGGCACTGGAGGTGGGCGTTTTTTTCCTGATCCGTGTTCGACCTTGGTCAAGGTCACTGTAAGACTTCGTTCCTCCGGGGCACTTGCAATCCTTTATGGAACTTTTTTTTTACTAGCTTAAAGTTACAGCTCAGTAATTACGTTTTTAATAGCACATTGTCGACGCTCGTCTGCGACTTACCTGGGATTAGGGTGTCACAAATCTTTATATACAAGGCATGGCCCAGGCACGTGAAGAATCTGGTATTGCAACTTTTTTATTTATTTATTTTTTTTTAAAACCTGCACTGAAATGGGTTGTGGCTGTTGATGTAGATGTCTCGTTGCTTGGCTATCGCACCGATCCAGGGGCTTCAAAGTGGCCCTTACCGTAAAATGCAAGGTCCGCTTATTAGATCCAGACCCCCCCCCTCCATATCTGATAGTAGTTGGAATAATGTACCTGTAAGGAACAACAATTGGATTATACCTACCTTACCCCCCCCCCCCCCCCCCATCCTGATGGCAACCATCTTTGGGTAGGATTCTTGGAAAAGGTTGCGTTCCCCAAACAGGGCTGCTATTGGAATCATGGGGCCCCCCCATACAGCCTAGCTGACGGAAACAGTGAACCAAGCCTAACTGGTGGCTCCAACCGCATGAACAAACCACTTATCCATGCAACCAGAATACCTGTGAGAATGATCCCTTGTTTATGGTTTATTCTTTTTTTTACCCGTGGGGTTTGGTGAAATATCCGGGGTCTAAACTGACACCCAAGGTCGCACTTTTGAAACAGCGAAAGCGATTGAGGACAGATTCCTCTAATCCTTTTTCTGGAGAGTTAATGAACAGAAAGCGCTCTGTACAGAGGCCCCCTGTTCATTCACAAACTGAAGCATTTGTAAACACAGGAAGGGCCACAAGGGATTGGTTCCTGTAATTGCGCCCAATCTTGCTGCTCTGGCCCCCCCGTTGTACTTATGGGAGCCTGGGCTCTGTACAGGAGGGTAGGTGCTACTCCTCTTAGCAGCCCTGAACCCAAATCTTGTAAAGACAGTCCAATCCAGTACTCTTTATTTATTTTTAGCCCTGTGGGGGTTGGTGAAATATTAGCAGGTCTAAACAGACAACGTCTCACTTTTGAGATAGAAGAGATGGAGGACTCAACTGCAGAGTGAATGAACAGGAAGTGCTCTGTACATAGGCTTCCTGTTCACAAACAAGCATTGTAAACACAAGGATAGGTTCCAGTAATTGTGCCCACTTTTGCTGCTCTGGGCCTCACCTGTTGTACTTATGGTTCCTGGGCACCGTAAGGAGGGCAGACACTAGCCCCTTATTGGCAGCCCTGACCCCAATTCTTGTAAGAAGACACTCCAGCCAGTACAAGTGGGTCTTTGAGAGATTTGGGCTCCTCATTGCCCTCCAGATCTCACCTTGACGAGAATGATTTGCCCTTGCCTAGGTGCTATGAGCCGAAGACGGGTACGTCTTTATACTATTTTGAAGGACAAGGATTCCCAGATTTAACAGGAGGACCTTGCAATTTTATGGCAGAGTCCCATAGTGTTAAGTAAATGACCCAAAGCAAGTGTACCAGGCATTTTCAGGTTGTCCCACCTCAACCAACGTATTTTTCTAAGTGGTGGTCTCATTGAATCCAGAAGGGTCTGGAGATGGTGGCCTCCCTACGAGGCGCCCGGTCTTGCCCACAGGCTGCACATGTACAAATGACATGGCTCCTGCAAGCCGTAGGACTTGGATCTTCTTGTTGGCTGCTGACCAGGGCTGTGACCTGCCCTGCCCTATAGTCATTGGGGATTAGATGCCGCTAGTCCCCTTATATAACGTTGGAGGAGCACGTGTGCCGTACAGGCCTGGAGAGATCCCTTTCTATACATAGCCTGCTCAGGCCTTTTATCTGCCTTAGTGAGGACGAGTGTGTGGATTCAGGTCTAGGTTAG